>PYAF01004279.1:2188222-2219912 GCA_007407185.1 Glycine tomentella | reverse complement strand
ACTTACAGCATCTTTGGCTTGAAGCTTCTCAGCCCACGCATTCATAGTGTATGGATCATTAATAGCCACACAAATAACAGAATCTATCCCCTTAGCCTTAAACTTATCAATATTCTCCTTGTAAGGAGGAACGTGTTTGTTTGAACAAACTCCCGTGTATGCACCCTGAGAGAAAGCCAAAGCATAAAATACATTACTATGGAATAAATCTATAACAAAAAAAAAAAAAAATCACATTTCTTTCAAAAAATTCCATTTCCTAGAACAAAGGAAGCATTCATTCTGTAGTACCAAGTTTTACAAAACAAGGCTAACAAACACCAAAGTAGTGACAACCAAAAACACATAAACTTGATAGAAACATGGCAAATTAACTTACTGGGAGCCCAAAGATGACAACTTTCTTGTCCTGAAACATGAAGGAAAAAAGGGGCATTAGCAATTGAGGAAAAAGAGAAAAAGGGGGTTCGAAAAAATAGAAAAAAAGAGGGACCTTGAAGATGTCTTTGAGAGGAGTGGTGGAGAACTTGGAAGCCAGACCCTCGTCCCAGGTACGAGCTTTCTGGAGAGAAACATTGGGTGCGGCAGTTACTATGTCAGTCCCTGTTGCAACCTTGGCGTAAAACCTCGTACCAAGAGCTGCAGACACTGATTTGATGATCCTAGAACCACCTCGATTCACCATAGCGGATGGCATCACAAATTTCTACAGAGGCTCAGCACTGAATTCAGTGGAAACAAAAAGGAACGGGACATTACATTTGTATGGGATATTTCTTAAAGTAGGCCCAGTCCAATTAGTCTAGCCCAATTCAATCTGACCCGCCCACTCTAGGTTAAGTATTGGGAGTTGCTTATTGCCTCAACTCCATTGCTATTGGCCCCTACTACTAAGTGGTTGATTTTTTTTATTTTTTATTTAAAAATATCCTTCTCATGAAATCACATTTCCTTTGCACTATAAAGATGAGAATGATTTTATTTCGCATCAAAATCATATTTTTATTGTGTATTTGTTTCGATTTAAAAAAATAAAAAAGAGATTGTGATAGATTTAAACCTATAGATAAAAAATGATTTTTCCCTAAATTTTACAAGTTTGTAAGGATCAATAACATTTCTTGCCGGGATCAATAACATTTCGCTTACTCTTGACCAAAATCTATGTATACTTACGTACTTACTTAGGTCTTGCAATTTCAGAATTTATAAGTTTCGTTTATCTTTTAACGTGTCGTAATTAAACAGAAAATGATTTAAATCCAAGTAAGATCATCTTAATCCTTCTTTTCTATCACTTTTTCATCGTTCAGTTGTAGGACTTATAGCTGGTTCATGCGATTATATAAATAATTTAATTATAAAAAATTATACTTTTGTATTGTAAAATAATTTATATTATAAAATTAATTTTAAATTTATTGAAATGAATTAAAAAAATCATTTATTTATAATTTACTTAAAATTTTATTAAATAAAAAATAACTTATAAAAATCACAAATTATTCTTGTAAGTATAAATAAGATTCATATAAATTATTTTGACATATTTAAAGTCTCACGTTACTTAAAGTTGAAATCAATAATAATTTGTAAATATTGTTTTCAATTCATTTAGATGTCTTTTAATAAAGATAAATTTATGATGGATTATTAACATCACAACAAATAATATTTGTAATGAGATGATATTAATAATGTATGAGGATTTCAGAGGAGAACATAAACTTTTTTTAAATATCTTCTATGAAGCCAATTTATTATTTTCTTAAATGTAAGATGAACGAAATATATTAAAAATCTTGTATGAATCCTGCCACTTGGGTACAGTGGATGGCTTGGCTGTTATAAATGATCCTGTCAATGTGTCCCTCAATTATTATAGCGAAGAAAATGAAGGTCCTTAACGTGTATTTTCTGAAACATGCTGGGTTTAACGAGCCTGAAAGCAAAATGGGGATTGACATTTTCATAAGACAAGTATTTAAGTGAATGATTGATGAGATGCAGCATATTTGATAATTTTTTCAAATTTTCTATTATTTTAAATAAATTTATGTTATGTTTTGAATTTTAACTCAATTTTTCCTCCAAAATAAATTTTAAAATATTATAATAAAATGAATTTTTTATGTTATTTTACTTAACACCGTCTCAAAGTTATGCACATAAACGTAAACTTGAGTGGTATTTGGTGTCGATAAAACTTTTGGGCGAAAAAGAAAAGGCGTTGATAAAGAAATTCATATTTCTTGAGGGCGTCGGCTAGAAGGAAAATTTCTTAAAAAATAATAAAAAATGGAAATTTGAAATTTCTTTGTAACTCGTAAGAAAAGAGAATCGACTGAGACAATAGGACATTCTTAAACAACACGAGAATAATTGATTGAGGATTTCATTCATTATTATAGGCAAAGCCCCATAGCTTATGCTTTCAATCATATAAAAAACACTTTATTTTAATTTCCAACGGTGCTAATAGGATCTGGAAAATGATAAAGTGAAAAATATATTAATTTTTCTAGTGACTTTTCCTTTTTGTTGTCTTCCAGGAAAGCAATTGTTGGAAGCTTCTCCTTTACTATTCACTATTAAAAGTCTTCAATGGAGAGAACATATGGTCCTCTTATAGTCCACACATGAGAATCTAGAAATCCATATTCAAATTGCAGCCTTTATCTTACTCGAGGAATTATATACTAAGTTAATTTGAATATTTTTTAATAAATATTTTTAAATAAATAAGGTAATAGCAATAAAATATAATAATTTAGAATTCTCTTTTAAATTTTATTAAATTAAATTAAATTTTTATCCCTCAACTTTCTTAGGAATTTGATTATTTATCTTTTAAAATGTAATCATTATTATTTAATTAAAAATTTATGCCTAAATTAATCTCAATAGTAAATTTTATATTAAAATGTATATCTCGATGGAAAATAATAATAATTTTATTATTTTGCCAACTGTATCCAAATTAGTTCTATTTTTCTACAAAGAACATGCTTTGGAATTTCATGAGTTGAAACTTGAAATATTCTTGATATGGAAGATGCGAAGAAAAAGACTATGAGTTTGGTCCTTAAATAAATTTTAAAGTGTCTTTAATTAATTTCAATTTTAATTAAAAGTAATTTTACAAATTTAATATAGTTTCAAAACAAGTTTGTAATATTCACTCGATAACACATCAAATAGATTGAAACCTTGTACATATCTAGCCTTAACATTTGTTATTGATTTGACATGGAATCAATTTATACTTGCCCTCTTCTTTTCCTTTATTTCTTTTTCTTTTTTTTATTTCCAATCTTACTTAGCACCTTAAAGCATATGAACCAGAGATATTAAGTTGATTGATATGTACAAAATAAAAAACAAAGGTAACTTGCAGTTATATAATGAGTAGAAAGGAAAACAAAAGGAAAACTATGAAGAAATTAAATAGTCACACTAATATCTTTGCAACCAGGACAAACTTATTACATGAAACCAGATAACAATGAAATGCTTGTCTGCAGAGGAAGGTAACAAAACCTTGGGTGAACCTTCCTACGTCATGCCTAATATTTAGGTATATATGGATTTCCCATGTACATTTACCTATACATAAACAATACAAAATAATTAACCATATAATTATCGCCTAAAGGCTAAAAAATTCGATCCACAAATTATTAAACTTGGCAGACAAATTAATCAGTAGAATCTGTAAGATTATTTAGGTTTTTCACAAGGATCTATATAATATAATATCCTCAGCCATTTCTGGATTTGAAAGAATTCTTGTTAGGTACTTGAGAAGCCATTCTGGTATCTTGAGACTGCTTTTGATGTTTTGCATATGAATTATTATTAGCCCTTTCTTTCCTCTGCTTCCTTCTTGGCTGCGTTGCTTGAGGGATAAACACACCTGTCCCTTTGCTTTCTCTTCTCAAAGCATGCTCATAGATGAAAGCAAACTGTGGAGGAGGATGAATTGCCCCAGAAAAAGCCTGAAAATCAGTTTAACCATGTTAATATTATTGCAATAGCAAAAATTTCTTCTCAGAGTGCCATAATTGGAAGAAGAAGAAGAAGAAGAAGGAAAAAAAAAAAGTATGTGTGTGCATGTGTTTGAACTTCGAAGAGATTAAAGTAGTAAAGTACCTGAAGAGAGTCAGGAGGACAAGAAGCAAGAGGATCTTCATCTTCATCCATAATTAGTAGAGCAATTTCCTTGCTCAAATCAGCAAAAAAAAGATCATCTTCCAGTTCCATAGCAACCTCCATGTCTTTGTGATCTAATTGACAACTAAAAGACTTCCCTAATCTGGCATGAAACCAAGTACAAGAGTTTTTCTAATTTTTACTCTCTCTCCCTCTTATCTCTCTCTCTCTCTCTCTCTCTCTCTCTTCTGTTTTCCAAAACTTATGGATATACAAGTTTATATAGGAAAGAAAAAAAAAAGGTAAGGAAGGGTGAGTTGAGATATAAGGGGTGGTCATGTGGGTTGGTGGGGCCATGGTCACAGTTGGCCAATCTGGCTAAGCCCTACTACAACTAGTACTACACTAGCATCATCAAATGTGCAGTGATGTAAATGTTATCCTATTTGATCAAGAAAAGTATTTGAGTAAACAGTAGGAAACAGCCCATGTCCAGATATGAGATATATTCAATCCTCAATACCACATGGTTGTGGATGGGCCTTATTCTCTCTCATCTCATCTCATAAAAAAACAGTAAGTTATGGCTCTAATTATTTCATATGCATAGGCGACAAATGAATATTTGTCCCCAAAGATTCTTATCCCTTCCCATCTCATGTGATTGCTCAAGGTTAAGAATTAAGATTAAACCAACCGGACAAATATTACTTGCATGGGTCGGTGGATCTACTTGTTTAACTAGCTACTTGCCATGAGGGTCCAGTAGAATCAACAGCATTAATTTGGAACCTTTTTATGTGTAACACCGATGCCTCTAGTTCCTAGGGAACTTTTTTTATGTATTCCTAAAATACAGCACTCGTTTTGCTTAAAGCATTGCATGTGAACACTGTAAACAATACACACTCTTTAATTAAACTTAGAATATTATATTAAAAGTTAAATGAAATTTTGGTCGTTCAAAGGGGTGAATTTTAGGATATCTCCTGATTGAGAGAAGTAATTCTTTAAGATATTGAGAATCAACTGATTTAATGCGTTTTTGGATATCCTTTAGAATTGATTGTGACAGCCAAAATCATGGTGCAATTGCAAAAATCGAAAGTAATAAAGGATTGCTTCAGTGTGATCGTAAAAAGAAGTTGTTTCTACGAGAGGCGTATCCAAACACATGCTTAAATAGTACATCCAGAATATCTTTTAGTAAAAAAAAAATCACATACTAATTTTTCATAGCACTAAAATTTGACGAATTTCCTAACAAATAATTTTCTGTGCATTCAGATCTAAAAATTGAACTCCTAAAATCATATTTAAGATGATTTCAAAGAGAGAAAAAGATCATGTTTAAGAGGTTATCTGTCAGCAACGGTGGTATAGTTTAGAATTTTCTTTCATTGAGTGGCCGAATTCTCAACTTGCTTAGCCGAAGTAGTGTGTGTCGGTGTTGTCACGTGAGGTGAACCGCGTGAGCTTTAGAAACTTAAGATTTGTAGACCCAAGTCCACACTACTCTGACTGTGATTTGATTAATATTGATGCTTTATTTTTCTCTTTTTTCTTTTTACCTTTCTTTTTATAGTCCATGTATTGCACGTCAACTGATTTTCAGTTAAGGTACAAACTTGTGACGTAGTTATAGAATTAACATTTATCTTTTGTTAAGTTAAGATAGTAAAACTATTTTAAAATAATTTGAAGTGAAAGTTTAATCTCGCTTTAAAATTATCTTTCCTGATCACATTTATTTTGGGATATAAAATAAAAATAGAGTAAATAGTACAAATGTATTGACCATCCAAATCATTTTTATGTTATACAAAATTTTATGTATTTTAAGTTTATGGATTTTTATAATAATTATTTTAAAAATTATATCTAATTAATTGACTGTTTAAATCTTTCTTTTCACTGACAATTATTATTATGTTGTTTCATTATTATTTTTATTTCAAATTTTTGTTTATTTGTAATTAACAATAAAGCTTCAAACAATTTCTGACAGTATGTCATTGTCTATGGCCAAGTGAAAGGGAGGAACCTTCCTGGAAGAGCAGGTTAACAGTGTTATTTAGAAACCAACATTTAATTTAATTTTCAACTCAGATATTAACCCATTTTTCATCATAACTACGTTAACAATTATTGAATATTGACAAGTGTAGTCGTGCAGGTTTGAAACGTTGTGGCAAAAGTTGTAATTCATATGGTCAGACTAGTAATGACAATTTTAATATAATAATGACATAAATCACAGAGCAAACATATCTTTCGTAACTAATCAATTAAGTGAAAGTAAAGACCTCTTCAAAAAAAAAAAAAAGGAAGTAAAAGTAAAGATGATATTTTGTCTATAAATAAGCATGCGAACAAAAATATGTAATTGACAGGCAAAAGAATACAGTGGCAAAATGAAAATGGGTTCTCTTATATTGAATTTTCACATGATGTGAACATTGTTTGTATTAGACACAATTTTTACATAATATGATCATGTGAAAATTCAACATTCCCGTAACAAAACATATTAACTCAAAATTTGTTTGACTGTAGAAATGATGAAGTTTTAGAATGATATAACTGATCTATAAGCGTGCCATTATGATTCAGCCTGGATGCACATTGAAATGGTCTTCAAGGTTATAGAATTTTCAGGTTGAATGGACAAAATCAAAAATTAAAGAAGCATTAAATAGCTCGAAAGCTATCGGGTTGAGCTTCAATCATGAGACTATAGGCTAAAGAAGGATAGATAAGTAATATGATAAATATAATGGGAAAAAATCTATTTCTTATCTTTTTTGATCCCATACTTTCCAAATTAAAGGGGAGGAAAAATAGATGTTTTGTAGATGGAATTAGATGGAACCTAATTCATCTTTTTCCATTACATTCCATTATAAATTAAGCAATCGGAACAACGAAATTGATTGAAATTCCATTTTATTTCACATTTATCAATTCAAATAAAGCAGATGGAGAATCTTATGCAGAATAAAATTGATTGAACAACTGCATGAATTATTGTAAACTGCTCACACTCTTGGATTCCTAGTTCCTACTGATAAAAACAATTAAAGCAGATGGAGAATCTCATGCAGACTAAAGTTGTGTAGACTTAAAAATAGTAGCAGAAACCGATTTTAACCTATATTGTGATAACAATGCTTCATTGCATATGACTCTTTTTGATGTGGTTTGAAATTTGCTAGTTCATTGCCCTTTCTTCGTCAGACTTCTCATTTCTCTGTTCAGCTTTCACTACAATGTTTTTTAGTAAAAAAAATATTTTATAATAACTTCTTATTAATTTCTATCATTTTTTAAAATACTAGTTTCTATCTTTTAATTTTTTATATTTTTTTCTTTTTATTCTTAATATATTTATCAAATTTTTAATTATTATTTTTAAATAAATAATATTTTATTACTTTTACGTCATTTTATAATTTTTAATTTCTTCAACAGTTTATTTTATCAATACTTACGATTTAATAAAATAGTTCTTCAGTCTCTATTTATTTCGTTATCACATTATAATTTTGTAATATAGTCTTACTCAGTTACTCGTATCACTCATTAATTTCTAAATATTGTTTTTATTTTGATAATTATAACGATTTCAAGTAATTATTATATTGATAATTTGGGTCTAAATAGATTAAAGAAAGAAGTGCATCAGTGCTCAAATTACCATTCATCATCAATTTTAGAAAGAGTATTGCATAATTCTTAATCAAGTTTAACGGGGTTTTGGGAATAGTTTGGGGCAGTTGAGTACCAGACTAACTGAAATCATGCTAATATTAAGAAGCCTTTGTTGCAGAGACTTGCGAAATTTCCTACTTCAATACTCTTCCAACAAAGCCTGATAGGATTTGTTAAGATGGTTACTTGTCTGCAAAATGATTTAGAGCACATTTTTACAGCTTTCTTTGGAATGTTATATGTATCTTCTTTCTATTGACCCATTCAAAAGTAACGTTATATATGTGTAGGGTCAATTAGTGCTTTGACTGAAATTTGGCTATCAACTCTGACATTCAGTATTAGTAAGTTCATTAGTTCAAGGTAAGTTTTATATAACACACTGTTTTGAAAAAGAATTGTTAGACTTTGTGATGCACATATATGATACCAAGATACCATACATAGATAAACAGATGACTCCAAAGCCTATAAGGTACAATTTTTTTTTATCCTTAGGAATTGAATACATCATCAAAAAAATTTACAATAACTTATACACTTTGTTCAATAAACTGAGTTAGACCCTCTTAGCACAATGTACAAATTTAAATGTTCCTTTAGGACCATTTTTCAGTCTATGTACGGATCAAATGCATGCACAGCTTATTGCACTCCTTACATATTGCACTCCTTACATGGTGCTTTAACAACACACTAGTAATAGTCTGCTAAGGTAGTTTTCAAGGGGATAATCATTCCTTATGTGAATGTGATACACCTACTCTCATCTACATACTTTTCTAGCGCAACTTAAATTAACCAACTATCAAGATCAATATATTTTCATTTGAAGTGAATTTCAACATTATCGCGATGAAAGGAGTGGGAAACAGATAAACAACTTGATTGATTCCGCTGTAGCCTAAAAGAATGTGACAAAATGGAATAGCCAAAAATCATGGCCCTGTAAGTGACAAAACAAAACCAGGGCATCAATTTGTATTGACTAGCCATCTATGAATAAGTTTTTACAGGGTAGGAACGGTTAAGCTAGTCTAATCAATAAGTGCAATTTTCTGTGATCTCAAACACGGATCAATAATGCTAGTGGAACCTTGGAAATTCCAAGAGTGAAGTATATTTGAATGTCCTAAAAATTATGTTCCTCCAGCTGTATCCATGTCAGTAACCCCACCAATTTTGAAAACAAGGCTTAAATTTTTTAGACAGGAGAATCCTTTTGTGGTCCTTGGTGGTTGTACGTTTTACATGGACAACATCCTTGGACAGTATACCCTTAGCAGTAAAATAAAGGTACATTTTAAAAAGGGATGGAATGAGGAGAAAAAAAGAAAGAGATGGGATGAAGAAACAAAAAATAGAGAAAGTGATCGATATGGTAGGTGATGTTATAGAAAAGGAAGATAAATAATAAGAAAATAAGGTGGAAATGAAAATAATGTGTTGAGTAATTTCTGTTTACCTATAACATCAAAAAGAGGTAGAAATGTATGGGGAAACATTAATTTTCTAGAAATAATTACTTATTTTTTTAAAAAGCTCTCCTCGGAAACTAGTAAAAGCGATTATTTCTTTAGAATAATTTGAACCAATCATGCACTTAGGTCATTTCATCCAGTATACGGAGAGCTTGCAGGTACAGCCTTACAGGTTCTTTACTTGATGTGTGATTCTTGTTTTTTACCCGAATAATGATTGGTGGACACTTCTCTACTCTAACACTTCAATCTGTCTTTCCACCACATTATTAGTGTGTTTGGATGGGTGTCAAATAGGATTGACACACATCATCCTGAAGCAAGTAATTATTGCTTTTGCGTCAATTTAAACATTTTTTACAGAAATTAAGAGGAAAATGCAAATCTTTGATGTTGATCCAAATAAGCACTACAGTACCCATCATGTTTATATTTCTTTCTCTTTCTCTTATTATGTGTCTGGTGTCATATAGATTGGAGGTGTTCACCAACTTTTTACTTTTGACAAGCTACTCCCACAATTTTAATTAAAAACACGTTAGAAGGGAAATATACCAAAGATGCACCAAGATATGAGTTGCAAGAATACAAAAAAGAAAAGAAATAAAAATCAAATTCATTTAATAAAATGTAAATATATTATATAAACACAAATAATGTACAATTTACAGTACTAATTTCACTGATACATTGTTGAGATGCTAGCTGTTTTACTGACACAATATTTTCTTTTCTAACAGACTATTTCGTTGAATAAACCAGAGAGGCCTGTCAGCAACAAAGATAAGTATGGATTTTAACTATAAAAATAGCCAGCAACAGAATCTTTGAAGCACAGACACATTAAAGGAAGGTCATGTATAGATACACTTGATCAAATCCTAGTGGGACACTTCAGATTTTGCAGTGTGTTGTGTCCTTGTATATGCCGTGTCGCATGTCCGTTAGTGCTTTTTAGACAAAAGTTCAATGCTAAATAAAATTTACCATTTCAAACACTTGAGTTAGTACTTCTTAGTCCTTCGTAGTCCTTCTCGTATATGTTGTCTCATGCCAGTTAGTGTCACATGTCAGACACGGTCACATGTCAGACATGACACTTCAAATCCTAGTGGAACACTTCAGATTTTGCTGTGTGTTGTGTTCTTGTATTGTATATGTAGTTTCTCATGCCAGATAGTGCTTTTTAGACAAAAGCCCAAAGCTAAATAAAAATTACCATTTCAATATTTTCTTTATCAACGAAGGCTTGAACTCTGCAAAGAGGAAAGGACAAAGAACTTGAACACACAGAAATTTACTGCATTGCTAACTGGGAGAAAGGACACAATTGCTTGATTATGAACAAGAAAAATATACTCAGACTATTTCAATTGACAAGGGAAAAAGATAGTGTTACTAATAGTCATTCCTCGTTACCTCCTTTACTCTAAGTGAGCATATTTAATACAACGACCTACTCATGTAAGAGAGAAATTGTATGGTTTAAAATTATGTATTCTGACCCATTTTTAGGTGACATGTTATTAATTTTTTTCATAAATAAAAAATGTATTTATTTGTCATACGAAAATTGATTGAGATCACATGATCTCATGTAATAATTTGAGTAATAATATGCATCTCTATATATCAAAAACTCCGTCAAAGCATTTATTTATTATCTTTATCGTCTTATCGGTTGATATAATTACACCTATAATTTCCTGAATTTGGTGTCTACAAATCATTTTCCAATAATTTATCACTGTAGGGGTTTCTGCCAGTGTGCACAAGAGAAGCTTCACAGGTGAGTATCGTCTGTTTTTCATAATGGATCTGAATGAGAATTTGTAACGAAATATACTACTACAGTAACTATACCCTATTCCTATCTCTAGTGCAATAGTCACCACCAAAGATCTTCGGCCACATCTAAATTCTATTTAATACAAACGCTTAGAAGAGGAAAATGATATCTTGGATGTAATGAGCACAATCTTGTGCCATCCAAAACATACACAAGAGGACGATACCTTCACTCATGCTTCACAGGGTACCCGATTAATACAACTATAACAATGAAATCAAAACAGAAAACACTGTACTCTTTAAAGAACTAGGAAGCAAATCCTTTATACTATCAGAAAACAATTATAAGGTCAACGTGATACAGTTAAAACTAGGATGGCTGAAAATGAGTTGTTCAAAATATACGATACTAAATAGCTAATCATACATTTGCCCAACAAAAATGTGATTAAAAACAAGATATGCCATATTTCCACTGTTCAATCTATCAAGTACTGAGGATGAAGGTCAGAAACAAAACACTAGAACTACTTGATGTTCATCGAGTTCTCATTTCTTAACGATTATTTGAATTTCCCTATATTAATCTCATTGTAGAACAGAGTGGAAGAAAGCCGCAACCCAATATCTGCATATAACTCTCCTTAAAGAAGGGCACAGAACTCAGTGTTTCAGCTCCTTTGGGGTGAACCTGCTAGAAGTATAAATCATCAATTTCACAAGCTTTACCTTGGGCAATTAATTTGAATTAGCATTACCCTTTTACAGAGTACAGACGATTTTTTAAGAGGCTCCTGCCAGGTACAAGTAACATCCAATTAACCTTTTATAATGTTCTAACTTCTAATTGCATTTGAATTAAAAACATTTTATTTTTTTTATTTTAACTACTCTTTGCAGGTGCCGTAAGGAGCTCTGTAATTATAACATTTAACCAATCTAGACAGTCTTTGTTAATTTGATAAAAAGGAGTCGTAAAATAAGCTCCAAACAATCTCCAGGAAATTGAAATTTTGCTAAAATAGAGACGAAGTTTAAAACAAAAATTAAATAAATAAGAATATAAATAATCAATTCTTCATTTTAATCTGTAACTGAACCATTCTTAAATTGTAACTGGAATATAAAAATTATAAAATTACACTTCTAAATTAATTAGAAAGACTGCCTTAGTATTACATTATGACTTCTACAGCCCAGGAACATAAATGGGTATGGTTCATGCAAATTGCTAAACAAATTGTTCATGACTAATATCCAATGCAAAATCTTAGTGACCACTTTGAAGCTTGTATTAATGGTTTTATACTTTAAATATTTTATTGGTCTCTAGTTTAACCCAATTTTAAATTAGTTCCTGTTGCTTAAAAGTTTCTAAATGGATCCTTGGAATTGCTAAACATTTCTAATTTGGTCCCAAACCAATACCTTTACCAACTGTTGGGCATCTGTTAGTTACTGCTATGGTAAGCATATGGTGAATTGATGTGGCAATGATTTTGCTAGCGTGTATCATAAGGTAACCAAATCAACCCATTTCATGTACCCAACACCGTCATGTGATTTGATTTTCACTATCCCGATAGAGATATGGATTAATTTGGCCACCTCTCTAGTCCAAGCGAGCAAAACTGATTGCCATAACCTCACACCATTTCCCATGTCGGCTCTAATTAACAGATGCCGTACATTTGGTGATCCTATGGATCTAATGTGAAATTTTAAAATTCTAGAGACTAATTTTGAAATTGGGTAAACTATAGGAACCAATAGATAGATAGAATAAGTAACACTTTTTTGTTAATCCTAACAAGTTATTGGACAAATGAGAATTAAATTAAGACAAAATAAGAGATGATTTCCCCATCCCTTCATAGATATATAATTTTGTGCAACACTTACCCTTCCTTTGGCTGTGATATTTCTCTATACTTCCATACCAAGTCCACTGCATACCTAGTGCAACAATCCGTAGGATTCCAGCAGCAACAACCTCAAGAAATGCCATTAAAAAAGACCTCTGAGGGGATAAACCTGCAGTTGCTAGAGATAATGCAATTCCCTCGAAATTGCAAGAAACAATAAAATTGCCACATTTTATACCATCCAAAGCTTTCTGAGCAACTTCATCAGCTTTCATAGAACCAGAGGAGGCTGCAATGATTTTGGTTAGCTCCGGTTTTCTCTTGTTTTCTGTAAAAGTAACCTTTCAGCTAGTACTTCCACTTGGATAACAGGATACATAAACTTCACACAAGATATGCTATAAACAGACATTTAACATGCTGAAAGCACAAATTTTATCTTTTATAAACCCGTAAAGGCATAAATTTGAAATGAATATTTAATAATCATGGATGAACTTATTATGTTAAGCAATAACTTCCATTCTCTAATCTCCATAAGTTTTTAATTAGGAATAATCCAATAGCATCCCAATTCCCACATGACAACAGTCAAATGTAGATCACATACAGAAAGTAGAGGAATTCTGATAATAAGAGAACTGGAGTAATTAAATTGGCAATTGGTGCAGAAATCATGTTTTGGTTTTAAAAACAGTTTTCTAAAAAATTTCTAGCTACTCAACAATCAATTTCTCATCCAAAATCTAAAGTTATGAAAATTGTTTTCAAAACAATTTTTTTAAAAACTAAAAAAATAAAAACAACTAGAAGATGTTTTCCATCTTCTTCTTTTGTTGTCATCTTGTTCAGCATCTTCCTCCATTCCACACTCTGCTCTCTGCCTTACAACACCCTCTACCAGCTGCAGCAACCTGATTTAGTTACATTTTGAAAACTAAAAACATTTTTTGAAAATAGAAATCAAACACACTCTACATAATTTCAAGGAGTTATGGATTCAAGCACTTCACATCCATGGTGAGCTCTACATAAACTAGCAGGTTATTTACAATATGTATGAAGAAATAAACTCAAACATCCAATATAAAACCTACCTTCTGCTAACCCAGGAGTATCCGTATCTGGAGGGAATATCAGAGAAACATGAATATTATCTTCTATAACCTCTTGTTGCAATGATTCTGCTAAACCACGAAGGCCAAATTTACTTGCCGAATAAGCTACATAACCATAAATTCCCACCTGAACATAAACATAAATTCCATGTCAAAATAATAATAATAAGGTTTAATTATTCATTTGGTTCTATACCTACACAATCTTTATTTAAAGTTTGTTTGGGTAAATTTATCCAAAAATACTTCTGGAGAAAAAATATGAAAAAAAAATGAAATGAACTTCTCCATAAGCTCAAATACTAATTTATAGAAATTCTCATCTTTTAGAGAGTTTATACAAATTAACTTATGCATGAGCTAATTTTAGTTTATAGAAAAACTATTTCTCTTTTTTTCTTCGTATTTTCTTTTCCTAGAAGTGCTTATGGATAAATTTACCCAAACAAACCCTAAGTCCATGCACCTGAAACAAATCATTTTAGTATCTACACATACATTGTAAACTTGTTCTAGTCCTACAGTTGTGGACGGCAGAGACTAAAGTGGATTAAAAAATGTATGCATAGGGATTAAAACAATTATCTATGAACTAAAACATAACAATTGTGCATGCATAGAAAACAAATGAGTAATTAAACCTAAGAATAATAATCCACAAATTAGATTATCTCACAATAAATAACAGAGGGCACAAAGAGGTGTACAGTGTACCTGACCGGCCTGTGAGGAAACAAGAGCAATGGAAGCGGGCAGCGGGTCGTTGCGGTTCTTCATTGCGGGCAGCGCGGCCTTGATGAGATTCAACGTTCCCATGAGGTTGACGTCCATGGTGAACTTGACCTCACTCAGTTCCATCTTATCCAGCTCCAGCGCCACGAACACGCCGTGGTTCAGCAGCAACACGTCGATGGGGCCCGCATCGTCGACCACGCGCTTCACCGCCTCAAAGTCCCGCACGTCCGCCGCGTACGCCGCCACCTCGATCCCCGTGGCGAGGCGGATCGCGTTGCGCGCCTCCTCCAGCTTGTCCGGTGACCGCGCGAGGATCGAGACGCGCGCGCCCTCCGCCGCCGCGCGGTGCGCCAGCGCCAGCCCGATACCGCTGGATCCGCCCGTGATGAAAACGTGCCGGTTCTTGATCGGGATTTTCACGGGACGCGGGCGGACCAGGAAGTAGAGCACCGCCAGAAGAAAGACGGGAAGAAGAAAGAGAACAAAGAAGGCGAAGTTCGCGTCACCCATCGGTGATGATGAAACTGTACAAAGTGAACACAAATGGAGTATTCTAATTTAATGGTGTGCTTTGGAAATGGATACCATTTTTTTAGCTTACCTGCACTAAGTAACAACCCCCTTAGTTTGACGTGGCAGCATCCAATTTGTTCAGAGTCATGGGATAGATCACGGTTCTCTTTCTCTGCAGTTGAAGATTCAACTCATGAGTCCTGATCATTAAAAATAACTTTATAAGATTAAATAATAAATCATAAATTATAAAGTGAAACAAAAGTTAAGACTTTCTACGTTATTTTTGGAATTATATATAAGTGGAAGCATGACAATGATAAAGAGAAAAATGAATAAAGAAAATGAGAGTGAACCTTCTAAATATAATTAATGAGAAGATAAAAAAAAAACTAAGAAAAAATTGAAATGAAAATGAGATGGAAAAAAAGTTGGATGTATGATAAATTGATAATAATAATTTTTTTTTGAATTTTGGAGATTTGGGAGAAATTATTTAGTAATTTAAGATTACCATGTATACATAGTGAACTAATCTTTATAAAGTTAGCATAGAGTAGAGATTGTCATTTTCGTTAGCTAATTTTCTTTTATGAAATGACCCACACTCATTGGAAGATAAGGGGAATGAAATATATTGTGATTTGAATTAATGAATTCCCACGCTCACGCTAGATGTCCCATGGTTCACCAAGTGAATCACTAATTATAATTTGTTCGACTATATTCGCAATTCACCTAACAACAAAAATCGATAATTACACTGTCATTGCTGTTTCCCTTGTCTAAATATCTATTCTAATCTAATCTAATCACAATATATAAGCAAAAGTAAAAATTGGGTATCTACCGGCAGAATTGGATTCCAAGGCTGATGAAGTCTTAGACTTGTTAAGATAAGAAATTCTCACTAGTCACTGCTGAAATAAAAGGACAAAATCCGAGGCCTTAGTTTTTGTTGCAAATCATGCATTGTTGTTCTTTGTGATACTTGTAGGAGAGAATTGGTATATTCATTTTCCTTTGCAAAATGTTCCATGAATCCAAGGAGCACAAATAAATGCTCTCTGTGGATCATGTGCATAAATAATGTTCCTTGACATTGAGTATTACTAGTTCCATGTATGAGAAGTTTCATGTTTTAGGAACAATGCGTAAAGTAACTCATTCCAAGTATCTGGTACACCAGGGAGACACCAGTGGCTGCAATCTTGGCGATGGGTGGTGTGGGGCCCGCATTAGGGCCCAGATAATAGATGGATGAATGCCCATCTTTTCTCTGTGCTGTCATCTGAGTTACATTCAATATCTTGAGCTTCAAAACTTCACTGGTGTTTGTGTGTGCTAATAGCACAGAATTGGCTATTTTGAATTGTGACCAGTTATCATTAGGCACCAATGAGGAACCAAGCTCTGGCAGTGTTTCCAAATTACAGGTTCCACCTTTTCTCCAATCTCCACCTCTGCTTTTACATATCAGAGATATTTAGTTTCAAATAACTTATGCATAATCAAATATGTTAATTCTTTTTAGAGGAAAAAACTTTGATTTTCAACCAAAGAAAGAGGTTTAAAGAGTTATGCAAATCTTGAATAGTACACCAAGGCTAACAAAAGTGGATTGGTTTAAATATTCAGTAGATAAAGTTCCAGGAATATGTGCAATCCACACATCAATGCAAATTATGCTATTATGGGAGAGTGAAGTGAAATACTAGTATTTTATTTGAAAAGTGAAACAAATTAGATACCTGAAATGCACAGGGGCATAAGTACGAAAGAAAACTCGAGTCTTCTTAGGATTTACTGAATTTTGTATCCAATTCAATACTGTCTTTATGGACCTCTTATATGCTTCTTCTACCTTCATTTCCAACTTAATTTCCACACCTTCTTGGAAATAACAACCCCTGAACAATTAGAGAAAGAATTTAATCCTTTCTCCAGGTGAAAAATACACATAAATGTCATACGTTGATCATATTAATTAAAATGATAAAAATCAGGGAGGATTGAGTTACCATCTTATGGTTTTCTCATAGTTCCACCAGTGTCCTGTGTTAAGAACCAGGATATCTGCATCTCTCCATTTCATAGAGTACCAATCCATTTGATCCAATTTCAGGGTTGTCCTAATCTTTCTATCAGTTCTAGTAGGAGGCATGCTTTGCAATACAAGAAATGGAGCTCTGTAGTATTCCACTGTGCAGTTATAATCCTTGAATTTGAACATCAAGAACCCCTTGTGCTTTGTAATTGGGCTACCATTCACTTCATAGATTGATTCCTTGTTTGGAACTCCGGAAGAGAGCATGCATAATAGTGACTCCCATTGGTTTCTCCCAATTGAGTCCCCAGCAAACACTAGGCGTTTGTTTCGCAGGTTTTCCAACATCTTTGCTGCATTGAATCTGTGTTTATTGACGAGTTCAATTTTAGGATTACTTCTACTTTTCCATCAAATCAATCAGAGAAAGAATATGCTGCAAGCTAAAATAAATGAAACAAGTGATCCCATCCATATGAAAATAAACAAAATTAGTCTTTGATTTATCATTAGAATATTATCATGTTTGTACCAACATGGTGATGGAAGTAAAATTAGACTCATTCTTTAAAAGGATCTTGGATTTGAGTTTTGTCAATTGAAAAAAATGTGTTTGAGAGACTAATCTAGATTTTTCAGTGAAAGATTAATAAAATTAATAATATTTTACATTCAATGTTTTAAAAAAATACATTACGATGAAAAAAAAATACATGCTATTGAATACAGATAAAAGTATTGAAAATTTACACAGAAAATAAGAGTGTAAATTGTTATTACTGTAAATGTTATTTCATAAAAAGAAAGATTAAGAAGGAAAACAAAAAAACTCCAGACACTAAACCAAAATAAAATATAGTGCCGGGACATTTACTAAAAGGTCATGAATGCAACTAATATAGGAAGGATCAGAGGGTTTAATCCATGGACTTTTAATCCAAAAGAAAGAAGAGTGATACTGCGATAGTGCACATGTAATCATGATTTTATATTGCTATATAAGATGATAATTATTGACTCTTTGTAACAATTATTTTAAAAATTATGTTTAAAATAATTTCTAATTAGTTGAGTATAAATTAAACTCAAAATATGAAAGGCATAAAATAATATTCTTAGGTCATTAATTGACAATTCCCCATCTCTATCAATGTGGCCATCCCAAAAGGATTGTAGTTCTGCACGAAAACTATATGCCATAAATGTTTAACCTGTTTTATCCTCATTAGTCCACTTAGAAAATTTCTCAAGAAATCATCTATGCCAATTGGCCAAGTCAAGCAACTTCAGGCAAATTTTTGTCATTTTCTCAAAGTTCCCACGCATAAAAAGTTTATAATTTTTAATGCAGAGTCAATAGCCACCAACAGCCGTGTCACTCTCAATGGATAAGAATAGAGTAAGACATGATCAAAGTCAATAAATCGTACACTAACACTATGACGTGACCAAAGTAGAAATGTCACACTAACAGGATTTTTTATATATATACTATTCCTAGTTTCTAACACAGCCACCTGGTGATTTTGTTCCTTAAAAATTTAATTGAAATTACTAAACCATAATTGAGTTTACCACTGCCTTTCTTAATTTCTGAGCAGCCAAACGTTGCTGAAAAAAATGACCAATGTTTTGTTTTAGTTGGTGAGATTATAGTGTTTTATCATCCTTGGTTTGATTGTGTTTAAATTCAAAAAAAAAAAGAGAGAGAGAGAGAGAGAGAGAATTTTCTTTTAAAATTTTGTTGGAGTCTTACACTTTATTACACTATTTTAATTTAATTTAATTTTTTTTAGGCAAAAGTTCCAAAGATGATGAAAAAATAAAACATCATAACATAAGTGTACCTGGGCAAGTTGCAAGCTTTGGGTTGCCACCTCCACTTTGTGTAGAACAAATCAGGTCTTCCATTCTCAGAACACCGAAATCCTCCATCAAGGAAACTACAATCTTTTGACTGATACAAAGGGTAACTTTCATCCCAAACCCAGTTACCCTCAAACAAATCGCACTCACCACCACCTTTTTCTCCAAGAAATTCAACTCTATGCACACGTTTCTCCACTGAACCTCTTTTCTCTTGCGACCAAGTAAACCTCTCTGGTGGTTGACCCGAGAACCCGAATTTCTCAGCGAGTTCTCGGTAATCCAAGTAGAAAAAACTGCATATAACAAAGGTAGATACTAGAAAAAACACAGCAACGCCCACGGATGGTTCAAACAATCTTAAACGCTTCACTCTCCTTAAAGTCTCCAACACTGGCATGGCTTCCACGTATTGCTGTGGGGACCTCTTAGAAGACATTAAATTGAATTTAGAGAGAGAAAAGAAATTAATTCAAATTGGAGAATCTGGGGAAGTGAGTTGTGAGGAGTGATGAGAGAAGACAGAAAAATTAAGATGATGACATTAAGTTCGTGAACCGAAGGGTGGCATGCAAGCAATGTTCATTGGTCCCTTTGCCAAGCCTTGCTTGATGGGTCAGTTTCGGAAATATCGTGCGTCAATCAGAAGCCAAAAGAGAAAAGTATATGGGTGATGAAGAAGCAAGGAAGCATTCCATGGCTTCACATGTAATTCTCTCTATTTAATTAATTTGGTTTGTTTGATTAATTAAAACCTCTCAAATAACAATTTGACTAACTATTATTTTAAGGACCGTGAGTTTCAATTGTTTTTTTCTTCAGAATTGATTACTGGTTATTATATATTATACATCAGTGGGAGGGATTTGTTTCCGGCCTGAGGTTATTTTTTGAATTAAAAAGAAAATCCGAAGAGTAATTGGACTATAGAAAATATGAATAATAGAAAATGAGTACATGGAAGGTACATGGAGGAAGTGAGTAACTGTAGACGGAGACGTGCACCACGTTGTTTAGAAGAAAGTGCGGGAAATGGTGCTTCTGATTGGTACGTGGTTGCATGCGCGGAATGGTGGAGCGTGGGCCAGTGGAATCGTTTTTAACGATTATCTGGACACTACCACCCCAGCATACGTTACGGAAGCAAATTTAAAAAAAAAAAAAAAAGTTAAAGAAAAATAAAACATATATTAATCTTTAATGCATATTAAATGGTCGATAATTTGTATATAAAATTATGACGGCTTCAACCGTGGTCAAGTGTTTCAAATGATTTATGGTGGAGCATTGTAAATAGCCAATAGATTAATCAATGGTTTACGTATCATGGACTCCCGACACTAGATCCTTACTCCTTCTTTGCCGTGTGATGCCGCCGGAGGCGATTACCGGTGAACATTAGATTAATTTCGTTTGTTTGTTGGTTTTTTCATCACTGATTCACTTTTTCCTTTGCTTGTCTTTGACTGATTGTGGATCTCCCGTCAATTTTGTTCGTAATTTTTTACTGATTTGGGTGGAGATAGTCAAGAGAAAGAGGAAGAAGAAAGAAAAGAGCAGATGATAAGAAAATAAAAAGGAAAACAAACTAAGAAAGAAGGGAGGGTTGCCGTCGCCGGAAGTCACAACTCCGAGAACGGTGATAGAATAACACAGGTGGTTATCACTTACCAGTCAAAATTGGAGGAGAGGGATAGAAGAAAAAAAATTGGTGCAGCGGGACCACGAAATTAGTGTGTACGTGAGATGCATCTAACCATAAAATAAAAAAATGGTCCACAATAAACCACTTAAAGAACTTGACCACGGTAGAAGCTGTCTAACATTTGATAAAATTCGTAGAGACTTAACTAGCGTTTTCTTAAAATTCTTGCATTGATTTATGTTCTTAACTTTTAAGTTAACTTTGTTTAAAAATCATCACCTATTCGGATTGTTTGGATAATAATCTGTGTGCCAAGTGTAATTTATTTTGCAAATCTCCATGGGAACAATACTTTACTCACTATGTAACTACTTGCATGATTTGGTATGTTGATATAACAACAGACAAATGAATTTCACTTCTATTTCAAAACCAAATTCAATCAATAAACATGGTGTTTAGATGTTATAAATCTCCTGATATCATATTTAATTCTTATGGGTAAAAAAAACAAACCAAGTTCAATCACAGTCCATGGTCCTGCAATGCATATGCCAATCTCCTTTATCCAATTCTCTTCTGTTTTTAATTTCTCCATTTGCAGTTGCAAAAACAATTTTTTGGGTTTTAGGATCGCAAGATAAGCTTCACTAGTTATCGAGGATGTGTTCTTCAAAATCCTCAGGCAGACATTTGTAGTAACATCTTTAAAGATGTCCTTGTGCTTCTTGTGAGTAACTGCCCTTCTAGAGTTCTAGTATAAGTACCACAATCAACAGGAGAAGTCAGAGAAGGTTTAGAGAAAGCATAACCTTTATTAGGCAGCCGATTAAGCGGGAAAGTGAATAATAAAGTGAATTAAGAGAAATAAAACGAGCAACGATAATTGGAGGGGTGCTGTGACTCTGTGAGCCATTACACTGGGCCTGGGTGGGAATGGAGATCCAGATGATTGAAAGGGGAGATAAGGTTTTGTAACAATTTCTGACATTCACAGTCCACAGAGAGGATTGTTAATGCGCTACATTATCATAGATCAAACAACTAAAATACAAATCTTAAAGCACTTATCCAATATTGTCATTTTCCCTTTGATAGATTAAATTGTGCTTCTTTTTTTATATTAATATGTGCTGAATTTCCTGAGAAAAAAGACAGAAAATACTGGAGCAATGCAGCCTAAATACAACTGTAACCTGCTGTAACTCAAAATATTAGAAAAACTATTCATGCAATTGACGAATTCTCTATGATTGAGTAATAGCTCAACCTCAATCTTGCAAGTCAGATTGACAAACTTGCCACGAATCCCCCTTCAGTTTAAAGTGAACTGAGCAGTGTCAGTTATGTGTCTTGGGGGGTTTGGTTAACCTTCAGTTATGTATAAATGTATATGCTTTATATTCACGATTCATGAATAAAGTATAGACTCAGATTCTCCAGGAGCTCAAATTATGAATGCACACAGGCAAATAGCCCTATCAAACAACATTCACTACAGGCAAAATTTCATTTCAAACAAAAAAGAATCGTTATTGATGATAACAAATATTATTGCCAATCCAAACAGACAAAACAATATAACAACTCAAGATGATATCATCACTAACCACACAAAGCTCAAGGCAGATAGATTATGTGAGCCAATACAAATGGATACATCAAGTTGAACAATACGAAACTAGTTAATTACCAACACACAACTGGAGCAACAAAACAGTCCTTCCTTTTCTCTTAAACCAAACAGTGTTGTCACGAAGTGCGTTCTGGGAAAGCTGAAGACGATTCTTCCTGAGAAGGGTCAGATTCGTAGAGCGCGTTCTGGTTCTGAGCTTTCTCGAGATAAGGCTTGAAGCCGATTTGTATGCTCAAGTACCCGAATGCAAGCGCTCCAAGCACCACTATCCCTGACCTAATCGCGTTCATCTTCATGTCTGACCCTGGTTTTGGACCCATGCCTCTTCGAAGGTTACTGAAGAGTGAAGACACAAAACGACGCAACTTTGATGAAAGGAAATAAATAGCTATAGCAAAAAAGGTGCCAACGACATGTCGTTTTTGAAAATCTCCCAAATAGGGAACAAACAGCGACAGATAGCCAAACCTAGAAAAGAAAAGAAAAAAAAATGTAAAAGAGAGAAACTTTCACTGTTCTTGAATTCTCAGCTAAACTATCCAGGCGAGCTAAGCCTTCTGGCTTTCTGTTAGTTAAAAGAAATGAATAATTTTTTTTCAGGTATTAAAGTTTTTTTAATTTAAAAATATTCTACTGACAGATTCTGTATGGTAAGAGTAAGGTAAGATTATTTTTTTTCTTATTTAAATAGGAGTGTGCAAAAACACTGGTTCCAATCGAATCCGATTGTAACCATATATTGAACTGATTTTTATCCAAATTAGTTTAAGAAAAAAGAAGTGCAAAGCTTTATAAAATCAATTCGGAGAGGGTGTTGTTTGCTCATGTTAATGAATATGAAACATGTCATGAATCCTTTGGGAGTTGGCATTATTCATCACAGTTAAAGGTTTTAAATTGCAGTCTTATTTTTGGTTTTATCGCAATCCTTGGTGTTACAGGAAATTTAGGACAAATGGAACTGATGTAGCCCCAATTGCAATCACAAAATCTTAGAACCTTAATTCACACCCATCTAAGGTGAGTTAAGGTTGATGTTGAGAGCATTATTCAATCAATTACTCCTGCCCTTGATCCAAGTAGACATAAAGGCCTGGCACAGTTACACAATTCAGAGTTCATATGATTTTTTTTTAATAATAATATTGTACCACATCGGGCCCACGAGAGCTCAAACGTGATAGTTACAAGCCTCCACGATTGGGTACGTGGTAGTAGCCGATAACCCCGACTTGGTACCACCCGTAGTGAGCGTCGTGGATAATTACCACGTCTGAAGCTTAGTCTTGCTATTTATACTGGAAGAGACACTAGCAGAAGAAGAAGAAGGTGAGTAACATTTTATTCCTATTATGCTTTTGACTTAGATACTGATTTGAGCCTTAAGAATCCCTTTTCAAATACTCACCCCCATTATCAATAAAGGAACTCATACGCTCAAAGAGGAGGAAGAGAGAGATCACTTGAGCGTTGAAGTCCCTTTTTCAAGCAGTGACTCTCACAGTCAATAAAGGAACCATACATTCAGATAAGAGGAGGAAAAGATTACGTCAGGAGAATCACTACCGGCTAAGAATAGTAAATTAAATTCAAAGGAAAAGTCATTTGTCTTCATTGTGTGACTATATGTGACCTGTGCTATGCTTACTTTCATGTTTCTTTTCTATCTTCCATTTGGTTTGGCAGTTACCAACTATGAAGACTAAATTAACTTGTATTATCTAAATTTATGTTTGCGGCTGGATAGATATTATATATAATGTTTTTCTTTACTTTTCTGTTTCAAATCTGTTATTGGAGGATGTTGTCTATATTACAGGTACCCCATATTTTGCTGCCATATTAGTTTCAAAAAATGTTAATAAATTAACTCCTTTTTCATTTACCCTGCTCCCTCGTATTAAACCAAAGTTGGCTCAAGAGTAAAATAACAAATTTATATTTTAGACTCATTAGCAGAACTATATTTGTTATTGATTTTTATGGAGTCAAAAAGGTCATATATGTCACATGTGTTGGTATAAAAATCTAACATATAACCTTTTCTTTTTGAAGTACAATTTTTTTTCTTTAAATTTATTTTAAGTTTCTCTCACCATTGGACTGATCATTAATTTAATTGATTGTATAATATACACCAACAAACTTCTGCCTTCAAGTTTTTTTTTTCTCTCTTTGTAAGTCATTATAACTATTCATGTTGAATCAAATTATCTAATTATTTTTCCTGGCTTGCAGGATATAGATTTGTTCAAAAGAAAGATGCTGCTTCTGTCACTAAAAGCTACTGACCAAGTTAATTGAGCACCCTGTTTTGGAAGATCATTTAGTGTAAGGTACAACTTCTATGTACGTAATTTTCATCTTTATCTACACATTTCAAAATACAGTACCATGTGGATGTTGATTTTAGTGAGACTAATTTCAGGGAAGAGGACAAGAAAATCATATCGAGAAAGGTTTTTCATTGTTGCTGAAGTTGACAAGTGGATAGTAAGATTTGATTGTCTTTTCATTGGTCCAAACCTTGGAAGAGACATATTTCTTCTAGTATGCTCTTTCTTAAAATACTTTGCCAGATCCTTGCTTGACTTATTACAGACATGAAAATAGCTTGCTCTACTTATCTTTAGCTTCTTGTGCTTGGCATATGGCCCTTTTAAACTTGAGAAAATCAAAGCAAGTGTACCAAACCTTGAATTATATCTAAAGAATTCTTTTCATTTCCCACAATCAGATCGAATCCCAGTCAATACTCAGAATCGAAGATTAAAAATATAAGTTTTTTCCAACAACTATCAATAAAGTATAAATAAATCAAATTTATGTATTGCTACACTGGGCTTGCATAGTATGTGAAACATGTGGAACATAAGTACCAAATTTATTACTGGGGAAAGAAAACCAAAAAAAAAAAAAAACCACATGTACTATGTATAAAAACAAAAATGATGGATGAAATTAGATTCAACTTGATAATTAGATAACAAGAAGAAAACACACACAGGAAGAGAGAACAAGATATACGTAACGTTTAATTTATTTTGAATGGATTGAGATTTCAGTTCCAAACCAAAGAGGAAAAAATTGAAGTGAAGAAGAAGGTGATAATGAAAGTAAAATAAAGAAGTCAATTTGTTTTAGTGCTACAATAACATTTTTCTAATGATGATTATGTCATCGCACTAGCATTTATTATTAATATTATTATTATTTACAAAATATAATTTAAAATCTCTTTGTTTAATCCATTACTTGATCTTAGAGAGAGAAAACTATTCTCATTTAATGCAAGGTCACTAGTGACATTTTATTTCATATTAGTTTATTACATTTATTACATTAAATATAAATTATTGCAAACAGATGTCTCTTAAATTAATTTTCTTTAGTCTATAACTTGTTGTGAGAGAGAGAAAAAACTATTCCAGCTCAAAATAAGGACACTGATGACACTTTACTTCACATTAATTTATTAAATATAATTTATTATAAACCGTTCTTTCTTTAATTCATTATTAAGTCATTTTTCCGAAAGAATAATTGTTTAGAAGTCTATTGTCTGGTTAAATATTATTCGTTTCGTCTCATTATAATTCTTATATAAGAAAAAAATTATTCAAAAATAATTGACATTTTAATTTTTCAATGAAATTAATTATTATTTTTTCACTTATATTCCTTAAAATATTTATGATTCATAACAAAACATAAATAAATCAATGATAATATAAGGTTAATTATGTATAATTTTTTTATCTATTTATTATTTTTTCTTAATTTATATAAATAATTTAGGATGACTATTATTTTAAAATGGAGGAAGTATAAATTTTTATAATTGTGTACTTTAATTATGAAATCACTTTATTTAAATATTACAATTTTGGAGAACTTTTTAGGAGGAAAAAGTTCATTTAAGAGTAATAAAAGATGAAATATTTGACATAATTTAATATTTTACCTTTTATTAGTAAAAATTGTTTAACAATTTATAAAAATAAGTCCCCTTAAATGAAAAGTATTTATATTAATACATATTATACAATATCAATATCAACATCACCAACACCTTTAATTCAAATTAATTGAGATAGGTGGTAGATAAACTCAATGATAGATCGAAAATAAGACAAAGAAAGAGAAAGATAATGGGAAAAAAATGGAAATAAAACAACAGAGAGAAAACAATGAGCTAAAATAAAATATGGGTGAAAAGAAGAGGGGAGAAATGAAGAGGAAAAGAACTAAAACAAAGGAACGATTAGAACATAGAACTACTAATGAGTTTAACCCCACCAAGCTTATAGTTTTTCTCCACTTCATTCTAAGACATACTGTCCGCCAATCTATATCTCACTCCATTAGGTTTTGTTTAACTATCTTTCCCCGGATAAGTTTCGGTCAACCTCTACCTTTCTTTATGTCGAGCTCTTGTAACAAATTCTTGTTCTTACGGGAGCATCCAGTGGCCGTCTCATAACGTGCACAAACTACCTCAATCTATGCTTCATCATCTTTTCACATACCGGTACCACTGATACCTTTTGTCGAATATCCTCATTTCTTATGTTATTCATCTTCATATAACCACATATCCACCTTAACATCTTCATTTCTGCTACTCCTATTTTATGTTCATGTTACCTACGTGCTGACTAGTATTTCACTCCATATAACATTGTCGATTTTACAATTGTTCTATAGAATTTTTCTTTTAGTTTAAGGGGAATTTTACGGTCACACAAAAACCTCGATGTGCTTTGCCATTTCATCCACCCTGCTCTAATTCTATGATTTGCATCCTCATCAATCTCACCACATTTATGAAAAATTGATCCCAAGTATTTAAAAACATATTTCTTGGGTACCTCTTGACCAAGTATATGTACTGTGTCTTGATCATTGATAGAGGGTTTTTAGTTAAATATTTTTCTATCCTTCTTAGCTTATTTGACCTCTCTTGGACCTTTATTTTCCTATTCTAATTCAGTTTTTGGCCTAGGTAAGTAAGTGGGCTTAATTGCTAATTGTTGCGTATTTTCAGATTTTTGGCTCACTTGATGTATCTGACTTATACAGGACCTATAGGGAGCTACCGATCTCCGAATGGAGCGTTCTAGGAGTCCCTGGAAAGATAACGAAAAGATATACAAGTTTGCTACAAATAGCCCGAGGCTAATTCTGTCATTTAAAGGGTCATTTTTAGCTTTGAAGTTAACATCCCTGCACTTGTAATTTTGGGCTGCGAATTTGACTTTCATGGTTGTAAATAGCAAATAATTAGATTGTTGGGTTTGTTTGTGGCCCATTTTATTTTCAGAACTTAGTCACTATATGTATTAGTGACTTAGTGAAACTTAAAAAGCACTTTTACATTCAATAAAAACAGTTTTTACTTTTTTTTCTTTTAGTTTTTAGGATCAAACTCTTGTTCTTTATTTTCTCTCATTTGTTCGTCATTGTTCTTCATCTTCTTCATTTTCATCTTGCTATCCTTTTATTTTACTGCACTCATTTCATGGGGCTTTCCTTGGTGATCATCATGGAAGGCTAAATCACTAATCAATCCAAGGATCTAACTCAAGCAAGAGAAAAATTGGAGTTTCGGTTTGGTGTTTCAAATTCTACTTGAATATTCACCTTCTTCTTCAATTTCTATTATGTTTTCATGATTATGAATGCACTTAGGGTTGAAAGTGAGTTAGGATTATGGATTCATGTCCTAATTTTAATTGATAATCATAAGATTAATTGAATGATAGTTCAGTTAGGGTTGTGGTTTGTTTCAATCAATGTAGGAGTAGGATCGATTGAACTACTTTTATTGAGATTGAATGAATGTTCATGGTAGAATTAATTTATGGGAATGATGATGATTCAAATAGCTTGGATTAGTGAATTGGATTGATGCTTTCTCATCCGTTTTACTTTATTCCTTGATAATCTTGTTAATTTTTGCATTGTTCCTTAATTTTAGTTTGTGTTCTTGCATGTTTACTTTACGCATACCAACTGTTTGACAAAAACCCCCCTTATTATTACCAATGATTTGAAGCTAGAACCATATTGATCGTGTCTCTGAGTCGACCTAGGTTAGCTCTGTGCTACAGAATTAGCTTAGTAAAATTATTTTTGATGCGTCTCGACAACGCGGTTATCAATCATCATCTCTTACCCACGAGAACTCACACTTTATATACTCTGTCTTGCTCTTGCTTATCGTGAATCCTTTAGACTCCAAAGTGTTTCTCCACAATTCCAATTTTCTATTAACACCATCTTTGGTCTCATCAATAAACACGATATCATCTGCAAAAAGCATACACCACGACACTTCCTCTTGAATATCTTTCATTGTTTCATCCATTACTAAGGCAAAGACATAAGGACTAAGAGTTGAACCTTGGTGAACACCTACCGTGGTAGGAAAATACTTTGATGTTCCGTTACAAGCTTTCACACATGTGGTAGTCTCATTATACATATCCTTGATTGCATTAACGTACTTTAATGCTACCTTTTTCTTCTCAAGAGTCCACCATAAGACTTTTCTTGGGACCCTATCATATTCTTTCTTAAGATTTATGAATATCATATGTAAGTCTTTCTTCTTTTCCCCATACATTTCCATTAATTGTCGCATCAAGAAAATAGCTTCCATGGTACATCTTCCTAACATAAATCCAAACTGATTTACGAAAACATTGGTCTCCCTCCTTAGGCGATATTCAATAACTTTCTCCCACAACTTTATAGTATGACTCATTAGCTTAAAATCTCTATAGTTAGAACAATTATGAATATCTCCCTTATTTTTGTAAATAGGCACAAACATATTTTTCCTCAAAGTATCAGACATCTTATTTGTTTGAAGAATCTTATTAAAAAGATTGATCAACTATTTTATTGTCATGTCTCCCAAACCTCTCCACACTTCAATTGGGACGTCATCGGGTCTCAAAGCTTTATTATTCTTCATCCTCTTTAAAGCCTCATTAACTTCATGTGTTTTAATTATACGCACAAATCTTCTATTCAGATAATAAAAAACATCCTCCAAATCCACCTCACTCTTGTCTTCATTCTCATTAAAAAGTTTGTTAAAGTAGTTTAAGTATCTTTTACTTACATCTTCATCCTTTACTAAAAGTTTTTTATTTTCATCCTTGATACATTTAACTTGGATGATATCTTTACTCTTCTTATCCCTCATTTTTGCAAGTTTGTAAATACTTTTTTCACCATCCTTGCTCCCAAGATTTTTATACAAATCATCAAAAACTTTGCCTCTATCCCGCACTGCTTTCTTTGCATTTTTTCTTGTTACTCTAAATTTTTGCAAATTCTCATCATTAAGACATTTATGCAAAGATCTAAAACATTCATTCTTCTGTTTAATAGTCTCCTGCACCTTTCCATTCCACCACCATGTTTCCTTTGTAAGAACTTTGTTTCCTTTGCTTTTACCTAACACACTCCTTCTCACATTTTAAACACGCATAGCCATCTTATTCTATATTTCATTAGCTTCTCCAATAAACTCACACGATCCTTCATGCAACACGTTTTCCTTAAACTCTATTTGTTTCTCCTTCTTTAGCTTCCACTATCTTATCCTTGGGTTTTGAGCTTTCTTCCTCGAATTAAGAACTTTGTTGAACCGAATCTCTAGAACTATCAACTTATGTTGTGTCACCACATATTCTTCAGGGTAGACCTTGTAATCAATACACAAATTTTTATATTCCCTTCTAGTCATAGAGAAATCAATTTGACTATAATTTTTGCCACTATGATACATGATAAGATGAGACTCCCTTTTCTAGAAAAAAGTGTTCGCTAGCATAAAATCATAGGCTAGTGCAAAGTTCAAGACATCTTCTTCAGTCTCATTTCTCGTCCCATAGCCAAAACCACCATGAATTCTATCAAAACCTCCATTGTTTTTACCAACATGACCATTTAGATCTCCTCTTAGGAAAATCTTTTCCTCTCGTGGTATCCCTCTCAAAACCTTCTCCAAGTCTTCCCAAATTAGTTCTTTTCATTTGATTGTAGTCTAACGTAGCCACGTAGGGTGCATACACACTAAGGATATTTAAAATTAGATCCCCACTACAAGCTTAATCATCATAATCATGTTGTCTTTCCTTTTTTTGTCAACGACTTTATCTTTGAAACTTGTATCGATCATAATTCCAACCCCATTTTGACCCTTGATTGTACTTGTATACCACAACTTGAAATCGGTGCCCTCCACTTCCTTGGTCTTTTCTCCAACCCACTTAGTTTCTTGCAAGCAAACAATATTCACTTTCCTTCTAGCAAAAACATTTGCTAACTCTCTCAGTTTACCCGTTAATGTTCTTATGTTCCAGCTTCCCAATTTCATCATAAATCCTTGGGAGATGTTTGCCCGCCACACTCACTCATCTACATGTTGGGACCCTTACCAATTTGTCACCAAATTCGGGTGAAAACTTGACACCTTACCTTTTGGGATGGACCTACCTCATTTATTACTACATCTTGAGATCGATGTAGCTCATTGCCTTGTGACAAGGACCCTAGCTCATTTTTCGGTACAGCCGGAGTCCGATGTAACGCGTCGCTATGAAAGGTACACCCCAAACGAAATATCATAAAGGTTCATCACATAAAAGTAGCTGGTTCGCAATCCCTGACACCAACCATCCTCCTTTATCCTGACTTGGGACAGACCATGCATGCAAACACACATAGGCGGAGTTACATATTATGCTATATCATTTAAATAAAAAACTTGACAATGTTATATTTTAAAAAAATATAATTGTTTTATTGAAACTGAAATTTTAAATTAAAATTACTAATTTTAATTATTTAAGAATATTAATTTTTTTGAAATTTTAAACTTTCAAAAAATGTTACAAATGCTTTATTCAAACTGGAAATTGTTGAAATAAAATATTTAACTAAAATTTAATGACATTAATTATTAAAAAACCATTAAAAAAATGTTATAAATGCTTTATTTTTTATTGTATATGGAACAACAATGTATTTATCTTTTGGTCCATGTGCTTGATGATTATAAACGCTTTTATAGTCAATGTTTAATTATTTAAAAGATGTTATAATTTATTAT
>PYAF01004279.1:2153392-2178757 GCA_007407185.1 Glycine tomentella | reverse complement strand
AAAAAAAAAAAAAAAAAAAAAAAAAAAAAAAAAAAAAAAAAAAACAAGTATATAATACTACTGTGGACTTTCATGCAACACTCACAACACCTAGATCAGCAACAAGCATCAGATTAAAAGCCCATGCTTTTGGCCTTTCAACCGTTTAAATTTGTAATTCCAATAAAAAAAACTCATCAATGAAACGAACTAGTTTGAATCATAGACAGAAAACACTACTGAAAGGGGAGGATAGAAGAAGATATGCCTCAACTTTTTTTTTGAACAAATTGAGATTTCAGTTATTTTGAATCATAGACAGAAAAGCTAAAGAGAAGAAGAACAAAATATGAAGATAAGAAAATTGAGATTTCATGAAAGTCAAATAAAGAAGTGAGTTTAATGCTACAATACAATAACTAAAACAAGACATTGAACTTCATAATCAGATTGCAAGAATAAAACACACACAAAGGAAGAGACAAGAAGATCTACCTAAAGTTTAATTTGTTTTGAATAGATTGAGATTTCAGTTCTGAACCAAAGATGGAAAAATTGAAGTGAAGAAGAAGGTGGTAATGAAAGTAAAAGAAGGCAAGTTTGTTTAATTTTAACGCTTCAATAACATTTTTGAATGATGAATTTGTCTTTGCACTAGCATTTACTATCTTTATTAATTTTTTTATTATTATTATGAGCATTTATTACATTATTATTATTATTGTTATTATTATTATTATTATTATTATTATTATTATTCGGTTATCAGTTACAAAATACTTTTATGACAGGACAAAAGATGTACAGTTTCATGCCGTATTATCCGGTGGTAAATAAGGAGCCAGCATGCTTCCAATTTACAGCAAACTCAGCAAAACATTTCCAAAAACCGGTTGGCATTTTGAAAGTCAGTAATTTCTTTGAAATTATTGAATTAATTAAATTCCCATTTAGGCATCCATGTCTTTAATTTTGAATTTGATTTCAATTGCACTTGTATCATCATCCAGTTTAGTTTTCACTTTCTTTTTTTTTTTTCATTTCTTCATCCAATGTACAATGGTGAACTCTCTCTCTCTCTCTCTCAATTGATTATCATTGTATTGGATATAAAATTAGATGTGCTTTTCCTTCTCACTTTACAATTTAAAATATTTTTTAAGACAAATACCAAGAAATTTAATAAGGTTTACAACTGCAATTTTGCTAACAATATATCGGAAAAATATTAGAGTAATATCTGGCAAATAAATACAAAGCAGTTTGGAGGAACACATATCTAATTATTATATTTATAAATCAATGAATTTGGTCATGAATAGTTAACATTACCCATTCTAATTTATGCCAGTGATCTTAGATGGCCTAAAGTACTAATATGATAATAGTTATATGGAAAACCCAATCATCTACCTACTATAAGATGATTTTATCATTTGTTATTCTGAAATGATGGCATTCAAGTATCAAGGAATTGAAAACCCATAATTCCTTTTTGGTAGTAGCCAACTCTTTACCACCATACTTATCAATCCCTCCACCCCAACTCTACGCACATCTCCAAAATATCCTTATCTTTCTCTCACCATTTGAACCCTATATTGTGATTATCTAATCCCTTTTCCTTTCTCCCTGTGATTTCTTTTGAACCCAACACGTACTCTCCATCTAGCTCGATTTCTTCATCCTAGTAAACCCAACAAGCTGACATAGCTATTCAAAACTAATAAACACCTCTATTTTCAATTCAAGCTTTATCTCTCTTTTAGTGTGTGGAGTAGAGGAATTCCACACAGTTCATCTAACCCTAACTAAAAGAATCCGGCAAAACCTGGCGAACATTAGAGCAAAAAAGGAAGATCATACGGTCACGGAGGATGGTGAATCCATTGAATTATCAAGCTCCTCTTCCAAGGGTTGCTTCTTCAATGGTGAAAATGTGGAGAAGATCCTACAGAATTAGGGCGAGTGATGTGATTGATCTTTCAACCATTATGACGAATGGACCTTGCAAAAAGGTTTAAGTAACACCTGGAAAGGGGACAACTTGTGGAAAAATCCAGTTAAAAGTCTCAAATTAATGTTTTTTTATTATTATATAAAGCTAGGAAAAAAACAACATTGCTCAAGACTCATAAATCCCAACTAGATTGCCACCAGGAAACTTGAGATCCTATGCCATTTAATCCCAAATTTAGTAATTATAGAAATAGTCCTCAAGGAACATATACACTCCAAGCACAACTTCTTTAGAAGCTAACAGATTCTGTAAAAAGGTAATTAAACCATCCCTATTCCTATAAAAATCATCTTCAAGAAAGCTATAGGCAATTCATCCCACCATGTAAGACCCTGGACAGATAAACCTAAATTTGCCAATTTATCAACACAAGTGTTGCCCTCTCGACCCAAAGATATGAGAAACTCTGAAAATCCTTGTTCAAAGCATCGAAAGACGTACAGTTGCACCACTTATTTTTCAAATTCCAAGGCACCAGGCTAGCTAGCGTACTCTGAAATGTTTTAACAGTAAGCAATGAATCTCATTCCAGCCAAAGTGGAAACCAATTCTTACTTTCAGCAAATTCAATCATCAACATGACAGCATGCACAAGTCTACTTCCAGAAAAATAGAAAGTCCAACATCTCTTCCTATCTTCCTGGAGACCAACGAATCTAGTGTTTCCAACATTGGAGCCCTCATCTAGGTTCGTGTTCAGTATCCCATGACGAGCTTCATTCCAAGTAGAAATTTTGCATCTTTGTAGCCCTAACAGTTATTTTAACTGCCACAAATTGCAATTTTATTTTGTAGTGCATATCTCTATGTGGCTCCAACATTTCAAACTTTAATCCGTCTGCAAAATGTTTTGTTTTATTTGGCTACAAAATAAAAGGAAATTTTCAATTAGTGTCTTTATTTTCAAATTATTGAATGCTATCTATTTTATAGATATTATTATGGGATTTTCTACTTTATATATTTCTTTTTTCTTCTCTTGCTTCTTGCATTGGAACCTCTAACCACTATTTGATTAGAAGTTATAATACAATAAACATTTTACATTCAAGACAACCTACCTCTGTATGTAAAAATATTCTTAAATATAGGTCAATATTATTGTAGTACGTCATGGATGTTGCGCCATGTTGCCTACCTCTTGCCTTGTACATCAGCAAAAGGCCTCTGATCATGCATGATTGCGAAGTCCTTTTCCCGAACCCCATTATTATATCCTAATTTGGAAAGTTTTTTATTTGCTGCTAAATTTTTATTTTTATGCCTTTTTGCCATTCACTCCCTATGCAAAGCCATTCGCGAGATTCCAATTGATTGATCCGTATTGGATATGATTTGCCCTACCACTAATTGCATCCCTTGGTCTTGGTTCTCCCCTATTTGGGTTATACCACCCTCCTCAACCGTTTTGGCAACATTCGAGTGGGGGCAATCACACGAGTTACATGATCATAGAAACCACCCGTCGTACAAAGAATGTGTAGCCCCTCATTCTCCACAATATACCAATTCCCATTCAGTGTATATATTTTGAGAAACTAGAAAGTAGGATAGGAAGTGTATATAATTTGGGAAAGTAAAAAATAAAATAAAAATTAGCGCACCTATAAATTGATGAATTGTGTATCTTAAAACCACGTCCAATACAAAACATCACTTTCTTACCTATATCATATTGTTAACTTTTGTCCTTTTTTTAAATTTTGTTGTGCAATTTTTCTTTAAGATAAATAAATGGGTAAAATACGTTTTTAACCCATTAAAATTTGAAAAGTTTGATTTTAGTCTTTCTAAAATTTTATCTATTTATTGTCCCTCTTACTTTTGAAATGCACAACTTTTGTTCCTCTATGTATTATATCTAAATTATTTCTTGTTTATCTATAAAGCATTATCTAAAGCATTATCTAAATCACTTGGAGGACCAAATGTGATGCATTTCAAAATTAAAAGAAAAAAATATATACAAACAATTTTGCAATGACTAAAATTAAAAGTTTTAAATTTTAGAGTATGAATTTTTTTTATAAAGAAAATAATCTTAATTATGTAATAACATTTCATAAAACTTCCTTTCTATATTTTTGAAAAATAATAAATTTTAACACATGTTAGCTTTGCTTTATTTTGAAAAATGTAATTATGTGTTTTAAAAGTTTTAATTAAAAACAAATGATAAAAATGATAATTATTTTTAAATAAATTAAACAAAATGGTATTTGAAATTTTAATTCAAGGCTTTTAAAATTTTCTAAACTCTTCAAATTCTTATCATATGTTTAAGAGATTCGGATCTCTTCCATTAAAACACGTGTATTATAAGAGTTTATATATGAATGTTTCTCAAACTATAACCTTTTTATTACAAAAAATATCACCATATTTAATAGGTGACAAACATAAATCATATTATATATATATATATAATCAGAACCAAATTCATGATTATAGGCTTAAAAATTGAATTTCTTCCATTTAAAATAAAACACAGTTGTAATATAGGAGCTTATTTATCCATATATTAATCACTTATTCATCTCAAATCGTATATGTTCGTGATGCTACTCTATATGAAACGCGCTTACGCAGCATGCACAACACCATATTGAAACAAGCGCAGAATCTTTTACTTAAATAAAAGCAACCCTAGAGCTAATTATCCCTCAAGGCTCAAGTTGCCACGAAAAACAGATTCATAATTTATAAATATTCAATTCAAATGAGAACTACTAAATTAAGTACTTTAACATAACAGTAGGGAAACAAAAGCAAAGGTCTCATAATTTAAAGCTCATGAAAATTTTGACCATACACAGTACCCTTCATTACCTGTGTCTTCTTCACTCATCCGAATTGGGAGTATGATGGTTTAGATCAGGAAAGGTCATGGTTGGCGCATCAGATGGAAGGCCTGCAACATTCTGCTGAGGTGGCATGTTTAGATAAACATTATTTGTTGAAGCAGTGCTTGTTCTTGGTATGCCTGCATCCTTGGGCATAATATCATCGAGAAAATCAAAAGAAGGAGTTTTCGATATTGCGGATACAATGTCACACTGGGAAAGTATCTTCCCTTTGCGAGCCTCGGTATTAGCCCAACCCCTTATTGTGAGCTCCTTGATGAACATCTCACAGGCTTTGGCAAACACCAACGGAGTCTCAGCTGATATCATCTTTACATCCTCGTCGGCCTTAATGATCTTCTTAATCTTCGTCAAGGGCAAGCTGTGAGTCTTGAAATCAGTGGTCTTCTTAGCTTCCTCGCGCTGTGCTGCCCAGAAGTCGTTGAGTTGTTCCTCCAAGCTTTTCTTTTTGGGAGGATTTGTAGGTGCCATCATAGGGTTAGATTGCTCTTCCTGGTTCTTGCCATGTGCTGGATGACCAATATTCCCTCCTTCTGCTGCTTCACCTTGCTTGTTTTGATCCATTTTATTGCTATGGACTTTCATCATTCACAGGATTAGCAACAACAAAAAAAAGGATTCATGAAAAGTTAACATGACTTATATATCATAAGAAAAATCCATTTGTGAATCTCAAATAAAAAATGGTAAAGACAAAAATTCCACACATCATGTTTGTCAGTTCAGACATGCATGATTATATTACACCCATGGCATATGAACCTTTTAAACTCAAGTAAATCAAGTTAAATGTGCCAAACATTGAATTATATTTGTCAGAAGAATTATTTTCACTACCCACTAAAGCATCCAATCCTAGTCAAAAATGAGAATCTGATATTAAAAATTAAAGCTTTTATCAACCGCTGGCAATAAAAAATCAATAAATCAAATCTATGTATACTGCTACTGTATTTGGGCTTGCATGTAAATAAATCAAATAAGTGTTACAAGATTCATCAAACAACATTTATTAAATTATTTAAAAAATAAATAGATTAGACGATATCAGGTAAATAATGATGTTTAGGACCAATGATGAATAGTTTATGGACATGAAATTTTATTTTTCAATTGTTTCGATTAAATATTATGAATCTTTATCATTGTCAAATTGTTATTTAAATGATACTCCATATTACGTATTAATTTAAACCATTTTCATTTGTAAGTGGACTTACTTTTTATAAAATGTTAAACAATTTTAATTAATAAAAGGTAAAATATCAAATTAAGTTAAACATTTCATCTTTATTGCTTAATTAAAGTAAGAAACACTAATAGGGAACATTTTCCTCTTAAGAAGTCCACCCAAATTGTGGTATTTAGTAAAAAAAAAAAAATGACCTACGAGTGCCCACCAATCATTAGGTCAGATACTAATCTCGCTTACAGTGTGTAATTATTATTGGTCCACGAAAATTTTGTTCACCAAAGAAATTGAACATGGATTCTCATGCTAAATAAATCGGTCTCTCACATGTGAACTTAGTAGAAGCTTATATTATACACCATTATGTCAATTCTATGAATTTGGTATTTAGTATTTACATAAACTAAGTGATTTTTATAATTTAGTTATTAAGTAATTATAAAAGATAAAAAATAAAACAATTGATTTAAAAAATAGCATTTAATGACATTTCATCATAATTCAAATTAGCATATAATGACATTTTACGTACCATACTCCCTCCATCCTAAATTAACTGATGTTTTAGGATTAAAAGGGAGTTTCATATTGACCGATGAATTTAGTTTCAATGAGATATTAAAATAATTTTGCATATGTGTGTTTGCATGTATGGTTTGTCCCAAGTCAGGATAAAGAAGGAGGGTTGGTATCAAGGGTTGTGAACCGACTGTAAAAAAATAATAATTTTTATGTGATGAACCTTTATGATATTTCGTTAGGATGTATCCTTCATAGCGACATGTTACATCAGACCCCGGGTGTAGCCAAAAATGGGCTAGGGTCCTTGCCACAAGGCAAGTGCTACATCGGTCCCAAGATGTAATGATAAGTGAGCTAGGGTCCATGTCAAAAGCAAGGCACCAGGTCTTCACCCGGGTTTGGTGACAAATATACAAGGGTCCCAACACACAGATGGACGAGCGTGACAGACAAACACCGCCCAGGGGTTAAGGATGCAATTAGAAAGCTGGAACATAGAAACATTAACAGCTAAACTGAGAGAGTTAATAGATGATTTTGCCAGAGGGAAAGTGAATATTACTTGCTTGCAAGAAACTAAGTGGGTTGGAGAAAAGGTCAAGGAAGCAGAGGGCATCAATTTCAAGTTGTGGTATACAGGTACAACCAAGAGTCGAAATGGGGTTGAAATTATGATCGATAGGAGTTTTAAAGATAAAGTCATTGACGTCAAAAGGAAAGACGACAAGATTATGATGATTAAGCTTGTAGTGAGGGATCTTATTTTAAACATCTTTAGTGTGTATGCACTCCAAGTTGGACTACAAACAAATGAAAAAACCAATTTTGTGAATAGTTGGAGGAGGTTTTGAGAGGAATACCACAAGAGGTGAGGATTTTCCTAGGAGGAGATCTAAATGGTCATGTTGGTAAAAACAGTGGAGGTTTTGATAGAATTCATGGAGGTTTTGGCTATGGGACGAGAAATGAGATTGGAGAAGATGTCTTGAACGTTCCACTAGTCTATGATTTGATGCTAGCGAACACTTTTTTTACAAAAAAGAAAGTCTCATCTTATCACTTATCATAGTGGCCAAAATTAAAGTCAAATTGATTTCTTTATCGCTAAAAGGGAAGATAGAAATTATTGTATTGATTGCAAGGTCTACCGTGGAGAATGTGTTGCGACACAACATAAGCTGATAATTCTAGAGGTTTGGTTCAACAAAATTCTTAGTTTGAGGAAAAAGACTCAAAACCCAAGGATAAGATGGTGGGAGCTAAAGGAGAAAAACCAAATAGAGTTTAAGGAAAACATGTTGCGTGAAGGACCGTATGAGTTTATTGGAGAAGCTAATGAAATATGAAATAAGATGGTTATGTGTATCCAAAATGTGGGAAGGAGGGTGCTAGGTGAAAGCAAAGAAAACAGAGTTCTTAACAAAGGAAACATGATGGTGGAATGGAGAGGTGCAGGAGGCTATTAAACAGAAGAAGGAATGCTTTAGATTTTTACATAAATGTTCCAATGATAAAAATTTGCAAAAGTTTAGAGTAGCGAGAAAAAATACAAAGAAAACAGTGTGGGAAACTAAAGGAAAGGTTTTTGATGATTTGTATAAAAATCTTGGGAGCAAGAATGGTGAAAAAGATATCTACATACTTGCAAAAATGAGGGATAAGAAGAGTAAAGACCTCACTCAAGTTAGATGTATCAAAGATGAAAATCAAAAACTTTTGATAAGAGATGAAGATGTAAGTGAAAGATGGCTAAACTACTTTAACAAACCTTTTAATGGGGATGGCGATAAAATTGAGGTGGATTTGGAGGACGATTTTTACGATCTAAACAGAAGATTTATGCACTGAATTAATACATATAAAGTTAAGGAGGCTTCAAAGAGAATGAAGAATAATAAAGCTTTGGGATCCGATGATGTCCCTATTAAAGTGTGGAGAGGCTTGAGAGATGTGACAATAAAATGGTTGACCAATCTTTTCAATAAGATTCTTCAAACAATAAGATGTTTGATGCTTTGAGGAAAATTATGTTTGTGTCTATTTACAAAAACAAGGGAGATATCCAGAATTGTTCTAACTATAGAGGCATCAAGCTCATGAGTCATACTATGAAGTTGCGGGAGAGAGTTATTGAACATCACCTAAGGAGAGAGACTAAGATTTTCGTAAATCAATTTGGATTTATGTCAAGAAGATGTACCACGGAAGCTATTTTTTTGATATGATAATTAATGGAAAGGTATCAAGAAAAGAAGATTTACATATAGTGTTCATAGATCTTGAGACAAAAAAAGTCTTATGGTGAACTCTTGAGAAGAAAAAGGTAGCATTAAAGTATGTTAACATAATTAAGGATATGTATGATGGGACTACCACATGTGTGAAAGCTTCTAATGGAACATCAAGGTATTTTCCTATCACTGTAGGTATTCACCAAGGTTCGACTCTTAGTCCTTATGCCTTAGTGATGGATGAACTAACGAAAGATATTCAAGAGGAAGTGTCGTGATGTATTCCTTTTGCAGATGATATTGTGCTTATTGATGAGACCAAAGATGATGTTAATAGAAAACTAGAATTGTGGAGAAAAACTTTGGAGTCTAAAGGATTCAAGATAAGCAAGAGCAGAATGGAGTATATGAAGTGTGAATTTTCGCCGATAAGAGATAGTGATCAAGACATAGTACATCTATTTGGTCAAGAGGTACCCAAGAAAGATGTTTTTAGATACTTATGATCAATTTTGCAAAACGGTGGTGAGATTGATTAGGATGTAAATCATAAAATTATAGCAGGGTGGATGAAATGGTGGAGTGCATTTGGGTTTTTGTGTGACCGCAAAATTCTCCTTAAGCTAAAAGGAAATTTCTATATAATAGCTGTTAGACCGGCAATGTTATATGGAACGAAATGCTAGCCAGCACATAAGCAACATGAGCATAAAATAGGGATAGCAAAAATGAGGATGTTAAGGTGGTTGTATGAGTATACGAAAATGAATAAGATAAGAAATGAGAATATTTGACGAAAGGTAACAGTAGTACCGGTGTGTGAAAAGATGAGGGAGTATAAATTAAGGTGATTTGGACACGTTATGAGATGTCAATTGGATGCTCCCGTAAGAACATGTTACCAAGAGCTCGACACAAAGAGAGGTAGAGGTCGACCGAAACTTACCCGGGAAAAGGTAGTTAAACAAGATCTAATGGAGTGGGAAATAGATTGGTGGACGGTGTGTCTTAGGACGGAGTAGAGAAAAGTTATAAGCTTGGTGGAGGGTTAAACCCATTAGTATCTCTATGTTCCAGTTGTTCCCTTTTTTTTAGTTTTTTTTCTCTTCATTTCTCCCTTTCTCCTTTCACCTTTCTTTTATTTTAACTTTTTTTTGTCTTATTTCCCCTTTTTTCTTTCTCTCTCCCTTTCTCTTCTTTTGTCTTATTTCTGATCTATCATTGGATTCGTCTACCACCGTCCCCATTAACTTAGGTCAAAGATGTTGTTGATGTTGAAATATTAAAATAACTATTCCAATTTTTCGTCTAGTAATATACTTTTGACTTCAAAGATTATGTATACATTAATTGAAATTAAGAAAAATAATAAGGATATTATAGTAAAATTATTTTCTAATAAATACTCCCTTGACCCTTCTTATAAGATTCTCTTTAGAAAATGTTTGTCTCTCTTTGCAAAATCCTTTTTCTAATTTTCAAATTCATTAATTATTTATTTTAACAGTACCATTAATTAATTAATTAATTAATTAACAATTTTTAACCAAAAAATAATAAATGCTAGAAATTAATAAAGGCAACTATTTCTCTCCCTTATTAAGATTGGAGAATTCACTCATCTACATTAATTATTTTCTTTCCAAACATTAATTAATTAGATGAAAAATAATTAGGTAAAAAGAGAAAGATGAATAATTTCTTGAGAACAACCTTGCTCTCTGTTGCAATTTCACCCAAGGAATCAAAATTTTAGTCCATCAAATTCATGTTAGAGAGAATCTTTACTCTCTATTACAAATTCGTCCAATGAATTATAAAGAACCAATTTGTGAATTAGTCCATCCCTTTCTCCAAGTATCAACATTTTTTATATTTCAAAAATTCAATCCATCCTTCAAGCAACTCCAAACAATGTACAAATAATCTCAACACATAAACAACATCGAAACAAACTTCAAGTTGGAACTTTTCATTAACACTCATCAACCAAAAGAAAACACCATTTTCAACTATAAACCACAATTTTATCAAAATTCATTTCCATACATACATTTGATTCCTTCTCAAGAAAATTTCATATCAATCCAAAGAAATCAAATACAAAAAAGTTAAAGCTTCCCTTACCTTAATTTTCAAGCTTGGGTTGTCCTAAGGAGAAGAAAGCAAAAGGAAGGATCTTTAAGTCAAGGGAGAAGTTTTCTTCTATCCCACCAACCTTTTAACACATATGCATGAAAGCATTCCATAAACAAAACCTCAATTAGCTTTTTGAACCAAGAACCCCTTCATTAGGTCAACTTATGGAAGAGAAAAATAAGAAGTAAAAGAAGAAGGAAGGAAGGAAGGAACTTACCACCACAAAAAAGTCACTAACAGTCCAAGGGAGGAATAAGAGCGGCCAAAATGTAAGGAGGCTCTTAAATCTTCCTTTTAGAAATGAAGGAGATTGAGTAGAAAAGAGAGAGCGGCTTAGTGGGGAAAGAGTTTTCATATTTATATACTAGGGTTTGGGGTTTCCTAGATATTCTTCTAACCATACTTATTCTCCACAACTCTCCTTAAGGCCCAAAACAAAAGATCAACACATAAAAAGTCCAAAACAAAAGTGTTACTAAGAGTCCAAGGGAGGAATAAGAGCAGCTAAAATGCAAGGAGGCTCTTAAATCTTCCTTAGAGAAATGAAGGTGATTAAGAGGAAAAAAGAGAGAGACATGGGGAAAAGTTTTCATATTTTTGTGACTAGGGCTTAGGGTTTCCTAAAGACTCTTCTAACCATACTCATTATCCCCAACTCTCCTTAAGGCCCAAAACAAAATACCAAACATAAAATATATAGCCCAAAACACACAAACAATGAAAATATATTTATTTACATTATAGTTTCCTAAACATAGAATTTAATTTAATTCTCTTGCAACTTAATTTATATCACTTAATCACATATTTTGGAAATCACTATGTTACAAATTAGTTCAAAAAAGAAAAAAAAAAAGTAAAACAATGAATTTCCATTTATTGATATTTTATTAGAATTCAAATTAACATTAAATGATGTTGATTTTATCATAATTCAAATAAATCATAATAAGAAGAGATTTTGATTTTTTTGGTATATATAGATAAGAATAAAAAATTGGTGACTGATAATTGCTATTTATACGTGAATTGTGCATTTAAATTACATAACAATTATCTTTTTTCTCTCTTTTAATGCTTATTTTGTAACTGAAACGTAGAAATTTAATATTTTTTGAGTTTTTATCTAATAAATGTTAAAATTGGTTGATTTATAGTATTGGTTGTATTTTCTTTGTAGGATTACACATTAAAGACTTGGAAGATAGATTGAAGATCTAAAGTAGAGCGCACATATGGACTTAGCATACTGCCAATAAAAAAAGCTCAATAAAACAAAGTTTTGATTATAAAAAGGGAGGACCAGTCAAATAAAAAAAAAGGAAGTCAGAGAGAAACAAAAGACATAAAGGAGAGAATAATTCACTCCACAAAAGTGGGTTTATGCTCCTTGTTCTACCAGTTTTCTTCCATTCTCTTTTATCAATTGATATTCTCTTTTGTTTTTGTAAGTCTCTCATGCCAATGAGATGCTAAACCACTCATTGTTGGGGTTCCACAACCAAACCCTCTTGATGTAAGAATTATCACTATCTATTTAATGTTATTTTCATATTACTATTCTTTTTTGAATCTATTGTCATGTTTGTGGTCTGATCATCCATATGCATATAATGTTATGAGAGTTTATGCATTAGAAAATGTCTATACTTTGAAAACTAGGAAAGAACATCTAAACAATTCATATCTAGGGATATAATGACATTGTTTAACCTTAAATATACATATCGATTCTTAATGCAAATTATTTGATGTAGCTTGCTAAGGGATCAGAAGTAAAATTAAGTTATTTAGACTCTTTTATATGAGAGATCATGATTAGAGTAAATTAGAGGATGAAGGTAATATGTAAAATAATACTAAATAGTGAAAAAAATCATTAACATTGCATCAAGAATAGTTTTGGTAGGCTGAACACCCAACATATCACATAATCCTGCATCAACCTTCAAATCACATCTTCAAGTGTTTGTATTCTTTTTCTCTTTCTTATAATATGTTTCATAATTTATTTTATTTTGAATTTATATTTACGTACATTATCACCTGCAAATCCCAAAATTATTTTGTTAATTGTTTATAATTAGACATATACAAATTCTGGGTATAATCAAAGTACATGTAAATCATATTTATTTTATTTTTGTCCTTATAATTAATGATGTGACATGATGATATCATCATGATATCATCACATGATGACATGACACAATGATATCATCAATTTATTTGTCACATCATTATTTTTGTAATAGAGTCTGGACAGGAACGAAAAGAGAAACAAACATAATTGACAATGACTAAAAATATTGCAAGGATGAAGAGTAAAAAAGTACTAAATTACATGAGTGAAAAATATATTTAAATTAATATTTTACTGAAATTTAAAAATTTTATAAAAATATTATAAATGCTTTATTGAAACTAAATAGTTGAGAATATAAAATAAAGGCTTAATTATTGCTTTTGTCTCTGAATTTGGGGGTATGTGTTTTTTTAGTCCTTGAAATTTAAAAATGTTTTTTTAATCCCTAAATTTTGAAAATGCATTTTTTTAGTCACTAACATAATAAATTGACACATTATGATGGTTTTTAGCTATCTTAAATTAATTTTTATTTTTTATCCACTTGAATATGCATTTGAAAATTGCCACAAAGTGCTAAAAAACCCGACACAAAATGCTTAAAAACCGTCACAAAGTGTCAATTTATTATGTAATAGACTAAAATAACAATTTTTCAAAATTCAGGGACTAAACAAAACATTTTTAAACTTCAAGAATTAAAAAAAGCATATCCTAAATTTAAGGACTAAAACAGTAATTAAGCCTAAAATAAATTCAAAATTTATTATTTAAAATTATTTTAAATACTCAATTGTAATTTCAAAGTTTTAAAAAATGTTACAAATGCATTATTAAAACTGAGAATTTTTAAATAAAATAGTGAGATCAAAATTTAACAAATAGAATTCTTTTAAAGTTGTGATAGTTTTTGTTTTAAAAAAAATATCTTTTAAAAAATGTTAATGTTTTATTAAGACTATGATTAGTTGAAAATTAATTATTTAATAGTTGTTATAATTTATTTTGTAAAATCTTAAACTTTTGCCTCATTTAATACGGGCTTTAGACTTGATTTTATGTTCAGTGAATGATAAGTTAGGAAAAAAATTAACTTTATTTGAATTGTGTAAGCGGGTAAATTTGGAAAAAAAATTGATGATTTTTTAGTATATATATATATATATATATATATATATATATATATGTGCTAAGTTTGCAAGACACTTTCAACTATTTTATTGGACACAAATATAATAAACATTACACAAAATAAAAATAGATCATATCATATACTCCATTACAGTACGATTCTAATTTAATCAACCTGAGCCAATATTTGTATAGTATGTAGACATATAAAGTCAAGGTTAGAAAAGAAATATAATGTGGCTAACTTTATGTAAATTATATAAAAGACCACGAACAAATGTATGGTAATCTCTACTTCGTTCATATAAGAAGTCAACTTTCCATGCCATCAAAACATCAGAATCGACTTTAATTAAAAATTTCTTATTAAGGTAAAGTGATATATATATATATATATAATTAATAAAATATTTATGTTTGAGAATATATTTCTAATTTTGTAAATTCTAATATATATATATATATATATATATAAAATTAATAACATAAAGATTATTAAATTAAATTAAATAATCAAAGGGATGTGAGGTGAAGTACCTATCCTACCCCATCATTTAAAGACAGGTTGAGCAATCGGCCCACTCCGCATTGTCACTCATATATATATATATAAAAGGAGATATCAACTTACATAACAATAATTTTTTTAAAGTTACTCGTCATGAAATGATACATGAGTTCTAATTTAACTAATGATCTTGAAATCAAATTGAGTTTTGTCGGTAGTAACATACCAATGACCTTACATGACTTGAGGAGGATTACTTATCGTTAAAGAAAAATAAAAAGAATACAAAAAATTACTTGTATATCTTGAACACTTCTCAAAAGGAAAAATCCAATTTCAATCTATATTAGAAGTGGAAAGGATCCTGTCTCTCCTTAAATAAGAACAATAATATTTAAACATTTATTTTTTTAAACACCTATTCAATACTGATATCATTTATATGTCTGTTTGGATGTAAGTATTTCTATAAATACTTCTAGAAGAAGAAAATAAGAATTAAAAAAATGAAATGAACTTTTTTATAAACTAAAATGAATTTTTCATTACCTCCTTTTTAAATACCATCTCATTTTTTAAAGAAGTTATATTGGTAAACTTCTAAAAATTAGTTAATTGAAAGCTTATTTTTGTTTATAGAAAAATTCATCTCATTTTTTTTTTCTTCTTATTTTCTTCTTTTAAAAGTGTTTCTAAAAAAATTTACTCAAACAAACCCATAATATTTATATTTTTATCTTTTTCTCACTAAGTATCTATAAACATATGGGTGTCTAAGTACTATTTTCCCATAAATTATTAGTAGCTGGAAGCTTACGAATCATCTTATACGGACACACTTTGCATAGAATCAGTATTAGATAATCTCAAGCCAGAAGCATATCTTTTATTACATTAGAAAGCGCAACTGTACAAGAGAAACAGAGAAAATCCTAGCTAATGAACACCATAATAAACTCTACTACCAGTCGCACTCTTCTCATAGTTATCATTAAAGGTATTTACATGGCCCCTCATGCAAGCCTTACCGTCACAAGCACATAAACAAGTTACTCCATTATTGCATCACACGGTACTCTATTTGAAAATGGATCTTTTACTCTGTGGCTGCAAGGACTGCTGACCCTTCCACCTGATAATTCATCGCATCAAATAAACAAAATATATCATAAGATATAAGTCTCAAAGTTCATAAATGGAGAGAGCCACACAGCCAAAATAAGCAAACTAACCATGAATGCAAAAACAAATATTGAAATAAATAATACCACTATTATGTGTAGTGGAGCTTTCCAATTTTTGCACCTAACACTCGATTTTCTTGTTAACCAAGGCCAAAAAGACTTGTACCTAAACGAGACTTGTCAACCACTTGAGAGCCAAATCGAATTTGCTTAGGGCCTGTTTGGGTAAACTTCTCTAGAAGCACTTCTAGAAGAAGAAAATAAGAGCAAAAAGATGAGATGAACTTCTCCATAAGTAAAAATAAGCTCTTCATTAGCTAATTTGTAGAAGCTCACCAATGTAACTTCTCTAAAAGATGGAATGACATCTACAAATTAGCTAATGGAATACTTATTTTAGCTTATGGAAAAGCTCATTTTATTTTTTTTTCTTACTTTTCTCTTCTAGAAGTGCTTCTAAATAAGTTAACATCCAAACAGGCCCTTAGATTATAATTTTGCTCTTAGGAATGTTTAAGGACAAGTATGAGTAAAGATTACAATGTTATTACCTCGGTGAAATTTACTTGCAACTGGCAATCCTAGTTACATAACGGATATTCAACTCTAACTTCTTAAGCTCTAAGATTACCTTCAAAAGTGATATGAAGATTTAAGTTTAAATTAGTCTAACCCATTCATTTTGGACACTACACCTTCCGTTTAGTGAAATTTCGCTGTATGCATGGGCTTTTTATGAACTCCTATTCTATTGTCTCTGACCTTACATTTTTCCTTTGTACCTAATGCAATCTCAACTGACATTAACCTTATATTACTGTTGGGACAGATCACTGATTCTCTGTTCTAAACAGATGAAAAGAATATTCTGCAAAGAGAACTGAGAGCAGCACCAGCAATTATATTTAAACTCATGTCATCTCGTTACCTTGAAGAATGCACCCCAGATTTCCTCTTCCTCAGCAGGTACTGCAGTAATCTTGTTCTTTGGATTCTCGTAGCATCTCAATCCTCCAACTGCTGTAGAGTAGAAACATCCTGTACAATTTACAGAATAACAATGTCAATAGTGAGGGAATACTTACAATTCTGGGGTACAAAAAACAAACAGAACATAGACAACATCAATGTAAAAATCCTCATATTATGAATTATCATCATCTTGAAGGGGAGGGAGGGAATGATCCAATCTGGGATCACTTGGAACAAATAGTTGCCAAAATGTTGAGGATTGTGATACGCTCGAACAAAATGAAACTCACCTTGAGGAAAAGAAGCAAGCGACTTGCCACAAGAACCTTTAAGCAAATCTGCATCATCAGCAAATGCTACGTATCCATCAGCTGTGATTCCCCAATAGAGAGGAACCTTACCAGCTTGATCCTAACAAAAACAAAACAAGAAGAAGGTTGTGAGTAAAAATGACTTAAGATCATGTGGTGGATCATCATAACAAATTGATGGGATAGATAACTTACAGAAGCCACAAAGAGGGTAGAAGTGGACTTGTCAAAAACTATGAAAGCAAAGCTCCCACTGAGATGGCCTACAACACGATTGGCAGGGTAGGGTGCTCGATCACGTAAAGCTTTGTAAGCCTCAATCACCAAAACCGCTTCATTGGCTGACTTGGCCAGTCCATACTGTTGTCTCAGGCTGCCCAAATTGTCTAGAGCCCCCTCAAACAAGCAGAATATCTCATCCTTAACAGCAAATGATCTGCCATTTTTCACTTTGCGTTAATTTAATTTATTGCTCGTTTAGGGGGAAAAAATTAGACCGAAAACATAGATAGATGGATAAAAATCAATGTGAAAAGTTGAAACAGTGCAATCTAGCTAAACACATCACATATCTTATGACACTAAAATAGTTATTATATTGACCCAAAACAACTACTAGTTGAGATACAAAGTACACAATTGACATCAAAGAAGTGTGCAACTCTCAATGCCATTATGGGATAATATGATTAAAGACTCAAACACAAAGGTAAACTCTGCATTTTATGCGTTTTTTAATATGATTTAATTTATTACTATTATACTTTATTAAAAAACGATGTTTATGTGTATTTATGCGTTTTCTAGGAAAGCAAAATGTTCCTCAATATTGTTCATTTTTGGACAAAACTAGAATAAGTTTCTTTATTTATTTAATGTCTACAATCAAATTGTAACATGCAGGTGTTCTTTTTCAGATTCAAAAACATAATTTTAATTAAAAAAAATATTTAATTTTAAAAATATTCATATGCCGTTATTTAATTTAATTTTAAAAAAATTGATTAGTGTGCCTAATAACATATAAGAATCAATTAGTTATAAATGAAAAAAGACATAATGATATAAGATTTGTTGTAGTTATATAAGTGAAAATGATTTATTTAACTATTAAACTTTTATTTGAACTTGTATTTGATGTCTACCATTTACAAAAAAAAAATTGAATAACAATAATAACACGGGAAGAACGAAATTAATCTCTGACAATAAAAATTCTCTTTCAAAATTAGAATGACATACTATAAAAGTAGAAACAATTATTTTTCGTTATAGATCTAATTCAAATACACTAAAAAGAAAATAAAATAGATTGAACGGAATGTTTTGTTTCTATCCTCCGGTCCCACCAACCTAATACATGTTATCCTTATCTAGTTATATTCATTCATATCCTCCTTGGGCCATAAAAGCAAAAGACTGGAACGAAAGCAAACCGTTCGGCGAATAAAAGTCAGCATTTTGAAGTGGGAAATGCAGACGCAAAAACTAATAATTGAAAAGTGAACACATCAGTTAAAGGGTCCACCGAATTTCACGTCTTTTTTTTTTTTAAGAAAACAAATGAAAAAAATAAATAAAGACATCATTTATTGCCAATGAATATTGAGCCTACAGTGACGTCTGGCTTTTAAAGTGAGTAGAGTAGGTAAAAATATATTCATTTTTTATTTAATTTAGAATATACTATCATCGTAATTTATTATAATTTAATAAAAGGATGTGCATAATGAATAAATACTTAAGATAGTAGTACTAATCGGTAGAAAGATTAAAACAACAAAAATCATAATGAATAAATTTTATTTTAATAAAATAAAAACAGAACAGAATTGATTCATGAATTAAAAATAATAATTTATTTTTATTAAATAAACCTGCAGACCGTGCAGACGCTAATTCATTTATCTTCAAGTTCATTCTAAGAATTGAGCAACTATAATATTTTTTTTAGACAAGCAACTATAATACTTTTTTTTTACTGCAACTATCTGCAATGGTACTTTTTTTATGAAATACTGCAATACTACTTAAAACAACGGTATAGTGTCTTCCGTAAATATAACTTCTAAAAACTCGATATTAAACGCATAAAATAAAGAGAAAGAAGTTATGTACTATAGTGTAACAGCCATCTCATTACAGTTTATTATAATGAATGATAAATTTATTAATTTCGAAAATAATTATTTTAAAATAATTAAAATAATTGTGATTTGATAATTATGTAAAACTATTTTTATATTGTCAATAAATAAATATTAAACTCTTAATATATTATATTAATAAATAAATTAATAAGATAAAATAGTCAAATCTTACTAAATGTGTGTATAAAATATTTTAAGAGAGACTAAAACAAAATTTATTAATTTATAATAAAAATATAAAGTTGGTTGATTTATCAGAGATTAAAATAAAATTATTATTTTATTAAAATTTAAAACAAAATAAAAATTATTATAAAATAAAGACAAAATTAAATATTTATAAGGGATAAAAATTTATTTAAGCCAATTAAAATTTTCAAACACTTTTAACTCGAAACGTTTATAACCATCATTATTAACTCGAACTTAAAATGACTGTTGTTGAGGGGAAATAAAAACTGCCCACATAAAAGCAAGCCACAAAAGTATTTAAGTGTTTCTGAAAAATCAAATAAATATTTAGCCATAAGTCTTCAACCAACCACCTATCTATGGCCTGCAGTTAATATCTAATGCTCCAATCTCCAACAAAAAAACTAATTGTAATTTTTAATATATTAAAAAATTAATAACCAGGGTTTCATGCAATGACTGTATTGTTTTTTCACTCATCAACCAATATCTGTATTGTTTATTCCTTCGCCACGAAACATTAATTGGAGAATCCCCAAAACTAAGGTGTGTTTGGGTATGGGGTGTGGTCACCACACCTTGTTTATTAGCAAACAGCTCTTTGTTGCTTTTCATTTTTCAATTATTCACCACTATTTTTTTAGCTAAAATCGATTATGCTAGATATCCAAACACGCACTAACCGACATTCATCTCATCGCGCAGGGTGCTCCCACTTTCCTCTTTAGCCGTATGATTGTCAAATTATAACTGTAGGAATTAGGATCACTCACCGACCCAATACTATAGTCCAAACAGTTATTACATATCAATTCTATTTTCTATGAAATTACGTAGTTTCTACTCTGTCGGTCCTCTTTAACTTATCTTCCACAAAATATCAAAACAACTTCAATATTTACTTTCATCTTCCAGGTTGTATAACTAAATTTAAATTTGCAATAAACCGAAATATTTTTAGGGAAAAAAAGAGAGAGAAGCCATCCATGTCTGTTTGGCTCCTGACAATTTAAAGATGGAAAACCTTCAATAAAGACAAATTTATTAAGTGCAAGTTAAATATTTATTGAAAAATACAAATTTAATAATAAAAATAAATCAACAATTATTTTATAACTAATTGAAAATATCAAAAAAATGACCAAGAATTTTCATGATATTTTAAAAAGTGAGCTTTCAAAAAGAAAAAAACTAATAAAGAGGACAATTTTTTAATTTATAGAATTACATAATATTTCTAAAATTAAATTTAAAATCACACTATTCATATAAATTCTTCTAAAACAGTAGAATTTTTTATAATATTTTTCTTCTCTATTGAATGACTGGATTATCTAATTTGAAAGTGATTAATTTAATGAATAATAATAAAATTATCTTAAATTTATAATTTTTAAATAATTTTTATTATTTATATTCTCTTTCTTCTTTTAATAAAAAATATTTTTAGATTAAAAATAATTAATAAAGAAATATTATATTGAATTTTACCAAAAGGAATCAACTTGATTCTAAATTTGAATCTTCTAATTAGGAATGAAATATTATTTTATTTTAAAAAATAAAACTAAAAAATATTTATTAAAAATGAACATTTAACCGGGCGTTTACTTCTAAAAATCCGGTTTCAATCATTACCGTAAGACACTGCTAATCATTTATGAAGATCACAGAATATAGAAAGCATGCAATCCAGCAAATACGATCAAGTAAGTAGCCAGTGATCCGAAGGATTAACACTTTAATCACCAGCAGCAACAACCGATCACAGAGGATTCTTCCATTTTTGTGCAAGTAATATTTTTTAAACGCTTTCTTTTTAAAGAACACGCTCTAAATTCCCGAAGCAGGAAGCGTTTCCTATTCCACCAACTTCCAAATGCGAAGAAATGAATGATAACAGCCACGTGACAAAAACGACGTCGCTTAGGCGATTAAGTAGTGTTCGTGTTCGTGCATGGTGGTATTTCTGAATTTTATGATGCGTTTAATTACCTGGGATGCCACGGTGACTCGTTGTGGTGCGTGTAGGCCAACTGCACGTGTTCGCCCACCTGCAGCGACACCGCCGACGCCTTGTTCTCCACGAACCGGTTCAGCAGCTTCCCCGCCGTCGTCTTCGGCGACGGCGTTCTGCTGCCGGCGGCCACCAGCTCCTCCGGCGGCGACACCACGGAACTGCTGAAGATCCCCAACATTTTTTTTCTTTCTCTCTCTACAAAAAAACAAAAAAGAAAAAAGTTGTGGTTGCCCCTTCGCTCTTTCTGTTTCGCAAGAAAGTACACGCGACTGAGAATGGGATAGGAACTGCGTATGGAGGGTGCGTTTCGCTATAAAGAGAAGGGACGAGGGTAACTCAGTCATTTCGGATATAAAAAAATATTGTTTTATATCTATAATAACTCCGTCATTAGTTGAAGAAAAATAAATTGTTTTCTCTTGCACGTGGGGCCCACGCGATGTTGATGATGTTTTTCCCACGGGTATCTGGATCAGATACCCTTTTGGCATTAGCCATTGTGATTATCATCACGCTGAATGGGATCATCAGCGTTTGTTTCGTTGCCAGGGACAGAGGGATGGAGTTATCTGCTGCGGAAGCATCCATATTTGCTTGCCAGGTCATGGTGATATATCCAATGCATGAATTTAATTTAAGTATTTAATATTTTTAATAGGTTTTTATTAAGTGCATGTTTGTTTAAATGATTTCAACAGATTTATATCATCCCAAAACATGTAACCCAAAATTAACAATTTTGTTACTTATGAAGTTTTATTCAAGGAAAGTGTCAAAATGGATTATAACATTAAAACAAACATACATTAAGTATTCATGAAAAACACCTAAAACTTAAAAATACTTTCTAATTATACACTTTCTATTAACTTCATGTGTTTTGTATGTTCGATTTTGTTAGTCCTATGTTCATGTACGTGACGCACAAAAATGGTTTTTTATCTCTCTGGTGTGTCGTACATCTTAACAATTTAACAATCATATCAAATTATGCATAAACCTATTTATTAAGTGTCATACGGCATTCACGAAAGAGCATTCAACCAAATATGTCAATCGATTTATCAGGCGTAGCTTAATTTACAAACTTGGATTGTTTATGTTGATTGGGCAGATTCGTCTATTAAGGAATAGGTTGTCCCTTATTGTTACAAGACCCACCAATCATTTCTTTTTTTGTTAGCATTGAGCTCCATCATCCGTCTCTTAGTCAAATGAATCATAGTCCACCATAGAGGCAAGCACTAAGTCTTTTTTTTTTTAAGGTGTAAGTGCTATAGTGTTGTTGTTAAGGTCAAACTCTTTATTTTATCTCAATTGAACTAACACAACTCATCAAACATTGAGTTTGTAAGACATAAGTTCTAACTTCAATCTTAGTTTGGATAGAGGTCTCTCTTTTTTCTTGGTCGGAGAGACCACAACCCACCAAGTGTTTTTCAAGGGTAAGTATTTCAGTGTTTTTGTTAAAGTCAAACTCTTTCACCTATATCTCAATAGTATGATCCACAAATCATCAAACTTTAAACTTGTAAGACATAAGTTCTTTAGTTATCATGGTCAGACAAACCATTAAGTAACTTTTACTTAATTTAATGGTAATGAATTCTTAACTTAATATTGATAAGACTCTTTTATTTTTTATTCATATAAGACTTGAAAAAATTTATTAGATTAAGCATAGTGATATTTATACATTTCACTCTTTTATAAGTCATTATTTATTCTTTTATGTCTTTATCTTTATCATCGTATCACATATTATATCTATATATTTTTTTCTCTACTCCAATATACAGCCCAAAATGAGATAGATGTTTAACATTTCCCTTATATTAAATCCATCATAACATCCTTTTTGAATGTCCATTATTTAGGACTATGTCATAAAATCACAGTATATCAAAGATCTAATACAATAAATAAATTAATTTATTAGAGACTGAAAATAAAAGTCCATCATATATCAAAGACGAAAAAATAGCATTTACTATTAGAGACTCAAAAATAGCATTTGAATTACCATTAGATATTATAATTTCTTTATATATTTTTATCCTCGGTACTTTAATAAACATTTTCATTTATTTTTATCCTTTAATATTATGTTGTTTATTTTTATTAGTATAATTATTACTATTTTTAATGAAATATTTTATCTTTATATAACTTAATAATGAAATTTAAAATTAACTAAAAATTATAAACTATAATTACTTTAAAAAATTGATTTAAAACAAAAGAAACATCAAAACATCTCCTTTTATGTTATTTTATATTAAAATTAGCTAGTTAAAAATTAATTTTACTAATGACGTTTAACTTAGTAAATTAATTTTATAGTTTTCAACTAAAAATTAATCTCATCAAACACTTAAAATTTTTAAAATTAATTGAGTGTATATTAAATTACGTTGCATATTTTTTGTTTTTTTTACATTTAAGGTGAAAATTCTCCAACGGTGCAAGGGGAAAAGATAAATATTGTGAAATTTTAAATAAGAAGTTATTTTTATTATGTTTTATTATAGAAATTGAAAAAATTAATAAAACAATAGAACTTTGTTTTCATTAATTTCTTCACGACCATCTTTTTTCTTCTTCTTTTCTTTGTAATTCTTCTTTATTAAATTGTTAATGTCTCTCTGGATTAGTTTGCATACTTTGACAAATTCTTATTTAACTAATAATATGCTATTTATGTTGAATCAGAGAATTAATATTTTTTCACAATATAACATCACGAAATTGATAAAATTAAAATCAAACGAGGAAAAGAAAACATTTAGGTTGGTGGTGTTATGGAGCAACAGAAAAGTTGGTGGTGGGTTCCAATTGCACAGCACAAGGTGTCATAAATAATCCAAACACAGTGTATATGCCCACTGTTTCACCCAAACCATGTTGGCGTTTTGGATCATCGCGCACAAGCCACAACACAACCTCATAGCTTAAAGACAAAAATCTCTGTGGGTTATGTTCCATTATACGTCGAAGCAGAATCGCAGCCACGGGCATATATAACTTATTGCTTTTCCTTTGACGATGGGATGTCCCACTCATATATACACATCAACATTAATCATAATCTAAAGTCTCAAAATGTGGTGGGTTAAGATGCCCTCATTCGACTAGTGTACTGCTTTATTCAAGGATGTTCCACAACCAATATTCCAATTTATATATAGCTTCTAAAATAACAATAATAACATATTATAAAAGAAAAAGAATATTAAAAAATTAATTAAATGTCATTCAATATTTTGTCTAAAAGTTCAAAAAAATCATCGATCTGACTATAAAAAAAAATATTCCGCACAAAAGTCATTATTTCCAACACCATATATATATATATATATATATATATATATACATATATATATATATATACATATATATATATATATATCCACAAAATAGTTATCCCAAAATACATATTCAAAATTTTAAAGTTATATTTTAATTAAAAAAAGTTAAGTTTTAGCTAGTATCCACTATTTAAAGATATTAGCTAAACATAACTATAAAACATTACAAATATATCAACAAGAGTTGGGTTAAAAGAAGGACTATTCTCTCTAAACAAGATGAACTAAGATTTGAATCTTTAATGAAAAGTTAATTTGACATTATATTTTTCAAATAAGATTATCTTCGAAAAATGATATTTGTGGGCAACTTAAAAAAGTATACAAATTAACATAATAGAATATATATGATAATTATTAAGTACAATGTAATGTTATATTTGAACATTGAATAAATATTACAATATTATTCAAGAACAAAATGTCCATTATTTTTCAAGCTTCTAAGCTAACTCTCTAAAATAAATTGAATATGTATTTTGGGATAACTATTTTG
>PYAF01004279.1:2140488-2153292 GCA_007407185.1 Glycine tomentella | reverse complement strand
GATATTTGTGGGCAACTTAAAAAAGTATACAAATTAACATAATAGAATATATATGATAATTATTAAGTACAATGTAATGTTATATTTGAACATTGAATAAATATTACAATATTATTCAAGAACAAAATGTCCATTATTTTTCAAGCTTCTAAGCTAACTCTCTAAAATAAATTGAAAAATGATACATCACACTTATAAAAGTCTGGAAAAGACGTACTAAAACATTCATCTTTAACATCAACTAAAAATGTTCCTAAAACATATACTAGAAAATGAATTTTAATTGTTAGTGTTTCTCTTAATACACTTGGTAAAAAATTTCCTGAAATATTAAATAAACAACATGTTTTAAAAGTGTGGACAATAATTTTTAAAACATGATAGATAACAATTATTAAATATATTTATGGTTGGTTAGTGAAAAAAGTTGTATTTTATATATGTAGGTTAAAAACCATTGAAAAAAAATAAAAGGTAACATTTATCTATAATTTGTTTTATTTCTCTAACAACAAATAAAAAAATATTGTCTGTTTATTTATTATAAACAATGGAGGAACATTGTTCTCAATGAATTTGACAATTATTGTAAAACTATTGCATTTTATAGAGTTTAATGGTTATGTATTATAAGTGTAAATATTTTATAACTATTACATTTTATATATAATGTAAATTTACACTGATAATTAATTAATTTTTTCTGTTTTTTTATATCAGATCATATTTGAATTAAATAAAATACAAAAAAAATGCTAAAGAAACTAAAAAAAATTGGGATTAAGGTTAGGATATTGAGACGAGTGAGTGGGCCACAGGAATATGATTGGGAAAAAAATGAGGGGTGGAGTTTTGAGGTGAGAAAGTGGGGAGGAAGAGGGTGGTCAAAAAAATGAGGGTTGGATTTTAAGATGGGGATGGAGTGGGATTGAGAAGAGTAGCCAAAAAAATGAGGGGTTGGGGTTTAGGAAGGTGACTGAAAAAAAAAATGAGGGGTTAAGCTTTAAGAAGGGAGAGTGGGAGAAGGAGGGTGGCTGAGAAAAATGAAGGTTTTACCAAAGTATCTTTAATTATTTTACAGCTTTTATAGTTAATAAACAGTAAATGCTAAAAATTAATAAAATGATTTTAATTAATTAGGAAGATATATATGAAAAGATAATCGAATGTTTTTATAATAAAAAAAGAACTAAATAAAATTAATAATAACAACGTACTTGTATAACCTGCAGTAGTCTCTCCAACTGCAAAATAAATTGTTTGTAAAAAAACTGCAAATTTAATTTAATTTTAAGGAAAAGATAATAAACATTTGTTCCTGTATTATCAACATTGGAAAAGATTTTGTTCCATACACTCTGGAGTGAATGCAATAAAATTTAATCCCAAATTTTTGTCCCATTCACTTGTATTTTCACATCTCACTTTCAGCTCCATTGACTAATTAATCGAATCGCATACGTACAAATGTTAATTTAATCTAATCATGTGGCTGTGGCTTTCATAGTGATGCAACGCTTCTTTTTTTTGTTTGTTTAATAGATTGAATCCATTAGTTACTTCATGTCATAAATAACTAATTTCAATGAAGAGAGGTAGATTGCTTGGTTGCCACGAGCCTTGTGCAAAGTTATTCACAACTTAGCTCAATCAAGTCTACAAAATTACGTATAATTTTAATTCATTAATCAATTTTATTTCAAAATACAATATTTTTATATGTATAAGGTAATATACATTATAATTAATTTATCTAGTATCCAAAAAAATAATTAGTTTATCTAAAACTTAATATCCAAAGTTGTTAAGACTATATCACATAGTTCAATATAGATAAATAAATATTAGGAGTAGAGGAAGTATACATCCCAGAATTATTGCTGAATATATAAATGAATCCCTTTTATATAAGCGTGAGTCACTGAGTAGTGTGTTTTAAATATTTATAAGTTTTTAAAATTTATATATATGAATTATTTTGTCCAACTATTACACTTGGAGTTGGCGTTTTTGGTTTGGTTAAACTTCCATTCCAATTCCAATTGGCCTAGATAAACAAGCATAGCTACACATATCAACAGTTTGGTGAACTGTCTCTTACATGGTTGGTTTGGTTAGTTTGGTTTACATTCCAAACTACAATTATTTGGTAACTCTCGGAACATTATTTAATTTCTCTCTTGACTCAGCATAGAAAGGAACATCGCCTTTTATTACTCTTTTATTCAAATGGCGCACAAATCTCCTCCTTAATTGGATATTTGTAAGATGACATGATAAAAACGTCGCATGTATTGAGTTAAACTTCACTAGCACTTGGACTTTTGCTTGTGACGAACAAATCACGATAGATTAAATTTTATACATAAAAAAAGAGGGAATTTCATAGTCCTAGAAAAAGAAAAGGTGTTTGTGAACTGATCAACAATTAATTAACTATGGTCATGTCATCATGCCCATAGGATCTTCAATAAGGAATCTAGGCGTGGATGCATTCTGCACAAGATACTACGTGGTAAAAACCGGTGATGCATGGGTTGCTTTTTCACCTGATTTTTATTTTTATGTTTTGTTAATTCTGTGCAGTGTGTTGATTTATTTATTTTTACAGACAACAAGTATCCTAGTAGAGGCAATTATATATGTTTGGTCTTACGTGTTTAATTAATTTAAAGACTAAGTTTGATATTATTATTGTAGCAGTTTAATTTGGTGGCTATAGCTTGTTTTATTTGACGAAACACCAGTGCATAGTCACAACTCACAGGAATAATACTTTTCCAGTGCTTTCAGGACGAGAGTGTGAGACTGACTACTTATGAGGGTTTTCGTGGAGAGATGGAACTGTGAGAGTGAACACGATATGAAGGAATGGTGTTTGTTGGTGACGAGAAATATTTTCTTAGCTTTGTTGAATAGTGTGTGATTTGTTGCATTGTTTATGTGATACTATAATTTCTCATTAATTAAGGTACAAATAAAATGAGTTGGATATGACGCATCCGGTTGAAGTTTACCGTCCACAAATGATAAGGTGGGAGGGAGGAGGAAATTAAAAAGCTGGGTTGTGAATTGAATAATCTAAGCTAGCCACAGTATGTTTAAGGTTATTTATGGTTAATTTTGCATTGCTTTTATATATATGGTAGCGGTTAGAAATTATATCTAATGTTATAAAACTGTCATTGTTTCATATATTATATCAGATATTTAGAACCTAATGTAAAAGTTAGATGTTAGAACTTAGAAGCATTTTTGTACTTTATATTACACCTAGTTCTAAGAATTTTGTAGTTAAAAAATATCAAAACGTATCAAATAGTAAGTGATTTACCGTAACAAAATAAAAAATTTATATAAACATAATTTTTGTATAAATCATTAGATAATAACTCTAGCTTATTGCAACTATATTTTCATTTTTTTCAAGAGTGCGATCCTACTATATAACTGCAGGACCACATTCTAATTAATAACTGGCTTCGTCCATCATAAGAGCAACTTTAGTGCAAGATCTTGAGTAAGGATCTTGAGCTTAAGATCTGGTCTTCACTAGATCTCCCAATAAAGGAGGTAGAGAGATCTCCAACATGGAGAATGGGTTCTTGTAGAAGAACCCTTAAGATCTGCACATTGTTCAAAAAGAATAAATTTTTTTCCTCTTTCTCTCTCTCTAAGATCTCAAAATAAGATCTACCGTTAAAGAACAAAATAGGAGGGATCTTGAAAGATCTTCAATCCTACATGACACTATAGGGTCTACCAAAAAGTGGTCTAAGATCCCAATTTGAGATCTATCACTAAAGATGCTCTAAGTCATAAGTGCATCACTTCCCTCGTTGCCGATGCAGGACCTCCACGGTCATCACTCATCCGTTGTCTGTTATCGTGATCAATGAGTTGTGAAATTTTCGAATTTTCTTCCGTGATTCTCTCCTGTTATGAGCTGTTAACGTGTGAGAATTTATAAATTTTGGTGATTGTTTCGTTACGTGAGTGGTGATTGTTTAGGTATATGAATTATTCTAAAGTCTTTAATACATGTTTTTAATTCTTACAACACATACAAAATAAATAACCTTAATAGCAAACTGATACTCTGATAGGAAGGAAAAAAGAACAATAAGCTATTGTTATACAACGCAAACTAGTATTTTAAGAAATTGGTATAAAAAATTATTTATGTATGCTTGTGATTTTTAATATAATTTTTAATTAAAAATTCTATTATTAAAGATACTAGTTAAGAAATCATATTAAAAGTTTATTATTAAAAATTGTTAATTAAGTATGTACTAAGAAAACATTGCGGAGATCACACTAATAATATTTTAATACTACTAACTTTTTATGTTTAATTTTTTAGTGTCTTAAAAACGTTAATTAACATTTGTAATAAGAAAAAATCTGAAGTGTTATTGAGTTACTTTATTTTATGATATATATTTAATAATTTTATAAAATACTTTTATTTTAGAACATGTGTTTTTTTAATGACTTTATTTTATGATATTTTTAATAATTTATAAAAGATATTTATTTTAGATCATAATTAAGCATTTTCAAACACCAAATAAGTGCGTTGGGAATTGACGAGAAGAATCAACTTCAACCATAAGTTTCAGATTTTTTGGGGGTAGGTCAATTCTATTTATCAAAATTCTCTCCCAAAAGGTTAAGGTGTTTAAATAAGTGGCTGAAGATTCACAATGTATTGCCATCACAAGATATTTATTTACAAACATTTCCGGCATAATTATGACTATACGTACACGGACTAATATTGGAGTTTAATTTTTATATATTATTAATATAAATATTTTTATACTATCAACCGATAAAAAAATATTTTGTATATAATTTTTAAAAATAATACTAAAAAAATTATTAAATTTATTATATGGGCTAACTTATGATTTAAATATTCTGTACATTTTAATTAAATTGTTAATATTCAGAGATTTTGATAGTTTATAATAACAATTGTTGTGGTTGGCAATTTCCATCTGGACGGATCTCTTGTTATTGTTGTTGTGTGGACTCAACAATGATGAGACTGCCTAGTTCACTGCACAAAAATAATAAAACAATTTTAGATAAATATTTTTAAAAATACTTTTAAAATATAAAAAATAAAAAAAAATGAGATAAACTTTTTTATAAGTAAAAATAAATTTTTTTATTAACTAATTTGCATAAAAACTCATTAATATAACTTCTCTAAAAGATGAGATAACATTTATAAATTAACTAATAAAAAACTTATTTTACTTATAAAAACTTTTTTTTTCTAAAAATACTTTTAAAGTAACTTACATTTTTTTTTCTAAAAATACTTTTAGAGTACCTTACATTCAAATAGGCCGACTTTTAATTAAGATCATAAGTTTGTAGGTGGAGAGGGCCGTACATTTTGAATTAACAACTTTTAATTTTTCCAAAACTCCCAATAATGAAGCTCCTTCTTTTAATTAATAATTCCGTAAATGTGGAAAAACAAATTAATAATTCCATAAATGTGGAAAAACAAATAAAATATTAAATTTTATGATTTATTTGGGAGGAGAAATAAGAAAGAAAAAGATTTTTTTTAAACCTTAAGAAAAATTTTCCTCTCCAAACCGATATGAATTTGGAGGAGGGGAAAATTCTTCTTTTTTTTCATTTTCTTTTGTTGTAGTTTCTTACAAAACTAAATAACTTTATAACTTTTTTTCTTAAAAAATTAATAATTTTATGCTAAAAAAATAATAGAATAATATTTATTTATTTATTTTTGGTGATTAATATAATTTATTTATTTATTTATTTATTTTTAATTTATCTTCCAATCATTTAAACAAGTGGAGAAAAAATTCTATACATCTTTTTGTTTCTATCTATCTATCTATAAAAAATACTTTAAGAGGGAGTAACAGAAAATCATCATTCATTGATCCCGTGAATCTGCATGTATCATTTGCAACATTCAAATATGAGATACAAATATTAGACTATTTTTTCCATTGTGGAAAAAATAATAACTACCAAATCACTCAATTAAAATTTTCTCCAATACACAATGGAAATTTGTTTCTCCATTGTGTATGGCAACTTGTTTCCGTTGTAAGGGGGTATTTTCGTTAAAATCAATAATAATACCAATGCCTTTAGCAGTTTAAATAGCAATAGCAGGTGCGAATAGCAACCCCACCTTGTTTTTGTGAAGTTTTGAAATTGGAACCCAATGATGGGTTGTGATTGAAATTTTGTAATTGGAACCCTCTTTGGGCAATTTCTGTCTGGAACCCCAAACTTTTAAATAGTCCACAAAATTTGGTGAGAGTTGCTATTTCATTAATCCACTCCCCTTTGTAATTCTATTTCCCAAAGTACCCCAGTTTCAAAAATTTATGTTTTTGCACTCCCCTTCTCTATAATTTCTCAGCAGTTCAGCCTCCTTGATTAGTAGTGATGGAGCAGTTTCCCCAATTTGAAAATTAAAACCAATAAAAAAATGGAACTCCATACACGATCCTTCAATCCTCTTAATTTCAAATCGCACAATAAAAATTCACTTCAAACACCAAAATGAAAAACATACAATGAACCATTTTTGTGTTGTACGTACTTATGATGACATGGTTCTTAATCAACAATGTATTGCTTTTTGGAAGGGTTACGTTTCTGGTTTTGTGGTTTTTTCAAATACCGGGGATGACTTTGAGTATTTCCAAATACCTAGTGTAACAAACTGTACATGATTTAGGCGCAACTTGTGCCATTTAATGCAATTTCCATTATTTGCTGATAAAAAAAGCATAAGCATGAGTGGGCCTGCGGTAGCAAGGACAACACAACAAGCTGATTACGGTTATTCCCTTAGAGAAAGTGACAATAATTTCAAACTTCAACTCCAATTGACATTCAAACCCCAACACCCTTGTTTCTCGCACACTTTTTCTTTCTGAATTATCAAGCCCAATTTCCCTCCAAACCCCAACTTCAAAAGATGCACATCTCATCAAATCCCTTATTTGCTTCTTCACCATGAAGAGGCGGAAGAATTATGAATGGGGAGTGCAAAATTACATCCAAAGATAATTTTTTAGTACCCGGGTGTGTTGGGGAAAATAATTACAAAGGGGAGTGGATTAGTAACAATGGTGAGTAGAAATAGCAACTCCTAATTTGGTTTACAAATTTTCTACCCCTTTTAGAAACCCTCGTTTACGCCTCTGACGTTGACTTCCTCAGTAACATACTGCAGTTGTGTTCTTATAAACTTGTATATTTTGGTATATATACGCGTCTATATATGTGTTATAAGTTTTATATTGCTTTGCTATAATTTAAAACAACTCATATGAAAATGCTTTAACAAATATGATCATGTTGTCTGACTTTGCACGCAAGAGAAATTGTTATGAAATTATCTAAATGATTCAAAATTTCCTATATTACTTTAATTTTAGGATAACTTGAAGGTTTGCCCTTGCCTATTTGTGATGTTTTACATCTTCTGATCGAATACTTAAGGAAGAAGACAGTTTTTATAACATTTGTTTCTCATGACTTTTTTCAATACATAAAACAAAGGTTCTGTATATGCAATGAACAAACATTTTAATTGAATACTCACTTATATCATTTTCTGTTGAGAAACGTGTAACTTGTAAAACACACAAAATCTACCTCAAATTAGTATTGTTCACGTTTTCCTGGTCACAATCATAAGTTCCATTGTATTTTCATACACTTTAGTTTCTTTATCTTTTTATACTCGTTTTTTTTATATATTTCTCTTTCTTAATATTCTCTATTTCCCTCTTTCTATATATTATATTAATTGTGTGGTTGGGTAACTCATTTAGCACAAAAAAGCAATGGTTTATTTTCAATGGTTTTCTGTACTGGAAAATGGCAAAAGGCATGATCATTTGTGTTGTCCAAACCCTAGGAATTAACAGACAAATATCTAAAGTCTTTCAAATGATATCATTTGAATTAGGTCTATTTTGAAAAAAGAAAATCTTGAGATAGGTTTTTTTAATATATTTTTAATGATAATTTCAATAAAAAAATCCAGAAGCAATAATACAGTATTATTATGTGTCAAGTAACCAAAGTGGTAATCTAATTTAAGTATCTAACAAATAAAAACACAGTGAGGAATATCCAATTAGCATCAGGTTCCTTAAAAATTTATTATTCATATAGCATGCAGGGTATCCATTTCTATGTTCTAACTCCTAAGGAACCTTAGGTAAGTAACCTACATGTGAAGCAGACCACCAGTTCATCGAGGATATGTTCATTATTTTTAGAGATTAAAGTGATAACTCCTCAATGATTAAATTAGCTATTTATTCATATAAATAACTTGACTTTAACCCACAAACTAATCCCCTTAAGAAAAGCCCATGAACTCATTAATAACTTTTTTTTTATTATCACAAACTACTTATCCTCTTTCAATTGAGAGTATGATTGATAAAATAGATCAATTTGTCTCATATCCCATCCTACAGAATAAAAATAAGTTGAAATTTTAAATGTATCTATTTTATGCTCGATTTGATAGATTGACATGTTGATTCACCCATGGATTGACGAATTTAAACTAATTTATAATAAAACTTTTGGCTAATTTATAAATTAGTTTTAACAAACACCTAATCCTAGTTATATAATTAGGGTATCCACATCTACATGATTTTAAGTGACTTGTTTAGGAATAATGGTTTGGCTTTAAAAAATGATAAGTGATAACCAATATTTTTAAGATATTAATTTAGAAATATATTTTTAGGAGTTGTAAAATTATACGGTTAAAGATTTTTTTAATGTTTTTTTATTATTTTTAAAATAAATATATTTTACTATTTTTTGACTCAGTATTTAAAGGATATTAATTAAAAAATCCTTAAGGGTGTGTCTGGATGGAGTATTTTAAAATTTCAGAGAATTTAAAATACAAGGAATTTGAAATGCATCAATTAAAATTCTTGAATTTTTAAAATTTATTGTTTGGATAAACTAATTTAAATACCTTTAATTTGAAATTTCTTATTTGGATAAAATAATTTAAATTTTTTATATTTTGAATTCTTGGTTTAAATTAAATATTTCAATTTATTATATTTCATTTTTTATTCAATCATCTTTTAAAAATATAAATCATCATATAAATAAAGATATTGGTATTGAAATATTTAATACATATTATCAAAAGTGAAACCGAAAACTTATGATTAAATTAAAGAAGTCTCTGAACTTTAAATTAGACTATTTTAGTTGTAGTAACATTTTTGCTACCGTGAGTTTGAATAATGAAGGAAGGCGCATGGAGGGGAGAAATGATTGTGTGAGTACTAGGCCCCACTCCCTTTTACTCTCCACCACTCAATCATTATCTCTCTATTCTCTGTCTCTCTACTCTCTCTTCTCTTTTATTCTCAATATCAAATCAAAAACCCTTTCTTCTTCCTTCTTCTATTAGCCTCTCCGTCATATTTTTCCAGCAGCGAACCACCACCCCACCCTCGCTCTTGCCGTCAAGAAACCTTCGTCCAAGGATCGCCACAGCATTTGCGGGTGCCGCATTCGCATGTCAATCATTTGCGTCAAGCGCGTCTTCCAGCAAGGCCACAAGTCCGACAGTCAGACCATCGAGTGGCTCCTCAGCCAGGCCGAACCCTCCATCATTGCCGCTACCCGCACCGGCACCACTCCTTCCGAGCGCGAGAGTAACAAATGGGAGAGGAACAAGCGGGAGAAGAACGAGCGCGAGAGTAACAAATGGGAGAGGAACAAGCGGGAGAGGATCAAGCTAGAAATTTTTTGAGTCAGAAATTACAATTCTTCAATTTTAAGAAACTTAAATTTCTGTTTAAAATTTTTTGATTTTTAAAATATTTCAAATAAGATATCCAAACAATGAATTTTATCTTAATAAATTGTAAATTCCTTATTAAATTAATTTCCCTATTTTAAATACTTCATCCAAACATACTCTAAGAAAAATAGAAAAAAAAAAATACACATCTTTAGGCAGTCACGAGTCCAGTTGTGAAAATTGGTCCGATCATTGATCCGATCGAGGTATTGAGTCACTGGGTCAATGGTCCAACCGATGGATCAGTTATTGGCCCGATTTGACTCAGTCTATATTAAAAAAAATTAAATTTATATTATATATAAGTATATAATTAACATTATTTGATTAACAAAAGTATACTCAAAAATTTAAAATAACAATTGAAGTATTAAAGTTGATAATAGAAGTAAAGTGTATTAATAATAAAATAGAATGTAAATAGAAACTACTTAAATTAAAATACAAGTTCAATTTTTAATAAAAAAATGAGCAAGAGGAGTACGAAAAGTGAAAAAGGGTTACAGGAAGCAAATTGGCCCAAATAAATGTTAACCTAATTCAATGATATATCTTCCCGTTCAGTTTTTGTACAGCCGTCTCTCACCTTTTTCGTTTTGTGGAAGCCTATCTTCAAATCAAACTCCAAAACCCTATCCATCAGTTGATGCCCACTAAGAAAAACACCAGTTACAGCGAATTTACCTCCATCAACAAATGTAAAACACAGCACACCTTTTCTAACTTCAACCAAGGAATTGTGGGCACATATCTCATAGTTCACTTTCCCAAAGCGACCATCCATAGTATGCTTGATATCTGGCACAGCCTTTCCATTCTTGATGGTATTGGCATCGAAGCATGCTCCAAATGGGTTCACGGATTTTACCTTCTTATGTTTCTGGCCGTTGCTGCCTCCACCAAATCCTTTACCTTATTAAATTACTTTTCATATTTTAAATACTTCATTCAAACGAAAAATAAAAAATAAAAATACACATCTTTAGGCAGTCACGACTCCACTGAACTACTGCTTCTCTTCTCTTGCGCCTCTCTTCTCTTCTCTGCACATTCACAATGCAGGCCACACTCTTCACCCCCACCCATTCCCTTATCTCCACTTCACCACACTCTATCAGATCCATTTCTCGTCCTCGCTCTCTCTCCGTTCGCGCCTCCATCGCCGTGGAAACCCCCACGGAGACGGTCAAGCTTAATAAGTACAGTTCCCGCATCACGGAGCCCAAGTCGCAGGGCGCCTCCCAGGCCGTGCTCTACGGCGTCGGCCTCTCCGAGGACGACATGGCCAAGCCGCAGGTTGGCGTCTCCTCGGTCTGGTACGAGGGCAACACCTGCAACATGCACCTCCTCCACCTCTCCGAGGCCGTGCGAGACGGCGTCGTCGCCGCCGGCATGGTGCCCTTCCGCTTTAACACCGTTGGCGTCAGCGACGCCATCTCCATGGGCACCCGTGGCATGTGCTACAGCCTCCAGTCCAGGGACCTCATTGCGGACAGCATCGAGACCGTCATGGCAGCGCAGTGGTACGACGGCAACATTTCCATCCCCGGCTGTGACAAAAATGTATCACCCGCGCCGCCGTGACCCTCTTTTCTTTGCGCTCCATGTGTTCGATGTTTTGTTGTGCTGTATGTGATTTTTTTTTTTGTGTCTTACGCTTTTACAGATGCCAGGTACTATCATTGCCATGGGGAGGCTCAACAGACCTAGCATTATGGTTTATGGCGGGACTATAAAAGTAAATTCACTTGATTTTTGATTATTTTAATTATTAATAATTTACTGTGAGCTGATTGTGAATGTGCAAGTGCTACTCATGAACCAGTTTTGCAGTTAATCAGTTATTATAGGCTACTGGCAGTTTATTTCCTTATTGGAAATGACATTTTTATTTTGGAAAATGTAGTATGTAGTGCACCCCATTTTGGGGTATATGGAGGCCGAAATAGGAGAGATATAGAAAGAAGTGAGATATGGATGAGAGAGAAAGGAATGGATGTGACGAGTTATGTCTAGATATAAGAAGAAAATGAAGTGAAAAGGATATGAAGAGAAAGTGGTGTAGGGATATTCATCCCCCCTCCCCCCCTTTTTATCTGCGTGGTTTTAATTCAGGTGTTGTTTCGCATCTTCGTTCTAATTTTGATTATTGTTATTTTTTTTCTTTTCAGCCTGGTCATTTTGAGGGTAATACGTTTGACATAGTGTCTGCCTTTCAGGTATGTGAAATCGATGTCTTTTGAATCTTATCCCATCTTTTTGTTGTGTGTAGTTAGTTCATTATTGATTATTCCTTCTTTCCTTGTGCACTCATTTAAACATAATAGGTAGCTTCTGTTAGGTTTTTTTTTTCTTTCAAGAGAAGGCGAATGAATATAACCGAGTGTAAGAAATCCTCTTTGGACGACTGGAAAATTGAAAAGGAATAAAAAATGAATATAAAACTTAAAAAAGCTCTCTAGACACTTTACACTTCTGAGAAGTGTTTCCTTTGTTATTAGTTTTTGCAGACGTTGTAAGAGAGATTTTTACATTGTCTAGGAGGATGGTCTATCCTCTGTGTTATTTATCCTCTTCTGAATTAGAGTTTTTCTTTTTTAAATGGGAAAAAAAGTTATTGTTCATCTTGGAAATACTATATATAAAATTGTTTTCACTGAACATAAAAAGTTGGATTTGTACTGTTAAGCTAATGCAACTCTAGTTCATCATATTTCATTTATTTCTGGTTATCCTGTAGTGCTATGGAGAATATGTGAGTGGATCAATTAGTGATGACCAAAGACAAAATGTTATTCGCAACTCATGCCCTGGTGCTGGAGCCTGTGGTGGAATGTATACAGCCAATACCATGGCTTCTGCAATAGAAGCTATGGGAATGTCTCTTCCCTATAGGTAAGTTATGTGTAGGTTCTCTCTCTCTCTCT
>PYAF01004279.1:2118923-2129817 GCA_007407185.1 Glycine tomentella | reverse complement strand
AGCGATATGGTCTTTTAAAAGTTTATAATATGGTCATTAAAATTCAAAGGAGTCATCCTATTAAGTATTATACATCAAAATAAAGACTATTGTCATGGCTTAAAATATTCAGAAAAGTATTTACTTGATAATACATATATTTGAAGAACTAAATTAATGTCAAGTAATTTTTTAAAAATTATAATTAGAGTTTAGTTTATAAAAAAGTAAAAGTGTTAAATCTTGTGGCAAAAATTAATTTATACATACTTTATTTTGTTTTTATATGTGAATTGCATATATATTTATAAATATATACTCTAAATTTATTTTAAAATGTAAAAGAGAAGTATCAATATTTTAAAGAAATAATAAAAAATTGATTAAACAAATTAAACTAAAAACAAAAATATTAAACTACAAAAAAAAAATGATTTTGATTTTTACAAATTTAAAACTAAACCACCACAAGACATTAGTAATTTAATCTTATCCTTTGCAGTCAATTGTTTTTAATGTTATTTTCCAGAAGTTTAAGTTAAAACAACATGCTATTTCACTACTATTATTAGGGGCGTTGATCATTCAGTTTATTTTTATTTTTAAATAAAAAGTTATCCAAACTAAGTAAAAGAAAGATACAATTTCGTTTGATTTAATTTAGATATAATATTAAATCCAAAGCAACCAAATCAATCTTTTACAATTTAATTTGATTTGATTTAGCAGTTTTTTATTTTTATAAATTTATTATTATAATAATAAATCTACTAACTAAAATTAAGTTATATTATTTTAAAAATAAATTTTATTAATTTTTATTTAATGTAATTTAGTTGAAAATATTTTTTTACCTCTATTTAGCATTATTATAAATCTTATACTATAATTATTAAAAATTTAAAATAATAATAATTACATAACATTGATATTAAATAAACATTATAATATGTGATTCGTTTGATTTGATTCAATTTTTTATAATAAGATTTAAAAAATCTACGCAAATCATAAATAATATGTAATTTGTTATATTTCTAGCTTTTGCAATTTCTGATTTTATTAGTTTTTTTTTATATCGATTTAGTGGTTTGTGAATTGTTTGATTTAGTTTTAAACACCTGATTGTTATACTTCAAATGATATTGTTAACTTTGGTTTGCCATATTAAAAGTGGATTTAAGCTTTTATATTTTTCAATATTTGTTAACAAATAATCTAAAACTACCAAGGGATGTGATTTGATTAAGCAGGATATCTGAGTATTGTTCCTAGCTTAAAGAACATGTGGTGGTGCTCGCTCAAGAGAGTCAGTTTTGGCTGCGTAAGCGTCCTGGAAGGCCAAAAATTTCACTACTTTTGTCCGCTTAAGCGAACTTATCTGACAGTCCCTGTTACTTTTGCAAAAAAATGACCCAGTAAATAGTAGAATGGCACAATTCTAAGACACGACTAATTTAGTATTCTTGGGGTCTGTGGACTTTTCGGAGTACGGAAATGTCAACAATGGCAAACCCTAGCAATAACTGCATCATTTATGTGAAATATCCATATATCCATCAGTATGGCCAAAGCGTGTGAATGACCCAACTGAACAAGTTGTGCATTTAAACCATTGAGTCATCCTCTTTGACCAAACACTAAACTAGTCAAAGAGTCACAAATATCATGACTTTAGTTGCATGAAATAGGCCCTGGCGCCTTGCTATAAAAATGGGAACACTGCATTTGGGACTTCAGAAATCAACCCCGTTAGCTATATCCACAATGACTTCTTCATTTACCATCCAGTTCTTTGTTTTCTCGATAGCCCTTTTTTCAGCTTCATGCTTATCAGTATCACACCCCTATAAACTTCCCATTAAGAAGGACCCAATAACCAATCTGTTCTACACTTCAGTTGGCATAGGAAATCCACGACACATCATTGATGTAGCCATTGATCTTACCGGAGAAAGCCTCTGGTACGACTGTGCCATTAACTACAACACATTATCCTATATTCCTGTCAGTTGTGACTCACATTCATGCCCCACCAAAAGCACTATTCCATGTGTTACTTGCCATGGCCCTCTCAAACCAGGTTGCACAAACAACACCTGTGGTACTTACAATTACAACCCCTTAGCTCAAGTAACTTTTCCAGGGGACTTGGCTCAGGATGTCATATTCATTTCTCAAATTCAAGTGTCTGGCATTCGTTCTGGCTGCACAAATGCACATAAATTCACTAGCAATCTTGTAGGAGGTTACCCAAAGGCAGCAAAGGAATGTTAGGCCTTGCAAGGTCAGAACTTGCAGTGCCAACTCAGCTTGCATTGCTGAAGAAACTCCCTCTTAAGTTTTCTCTATGTTTACCTTCTTCTAACAGCATCGGATTCACTAACTTACTCATTGGACCTGAGGAACATGAACATCCTCAGGATGTTTCCAAATATGTTCAAACCACTCCTCTTGTTGTCAACCACTTCGACACAGGTCCTTTGTTTGAGGAAGGTGCTCCTTCTACTGAATACTTTATTGATGTGAAATCAATTAAGATTGATGGCAATGTTGTGAACTTAAAGCCTTCCCTGCTGTTCATAGATAGGAAGGGCAATGCGGGCACAAAAATTAGCACCATCACTCGTTTTGCTGAATTACAAAGTTTTGTCTATAAGCCTTTTGTTAGAGGTTTCCTTAAGAAGGCTGCGGACAGAAGACTAAAGAGAGTGGCATCAGTGGCACCATTTGAGGCATGTTTCGATTTGAGAAGCATTGGAAATTCCTTCACTGGGTTTGTTGTGCCAACTATTGATTTGGTGCTACAAGGGGGAGTACAATGGACTATTCATGGAGCCAATTCCATGGTAATGGTAAAGAAAAATGTAGCATGCCTTGCATTTGTTGATGGAGGGACAATGGCAACAATGTCGTTGTTTAAAGCCTCAATTGTTCTTGGTGCGCATCAGTTGGAGGAAAATCTTTTGGCGTTTGATGTGGCTTCCTCCAAATTAAGCTTCAGCTCTTCGCTTTTGCTCCACAATGCGACATGTTCCCACTTTTGAATGTCATAGTTTCTGAGTTCTGCAGCATGACATTAGTCATGGTGAATAATGAAGTTTGCTTTTATTCTATGCAGTGTACTCATTCTTGTTTTATTGTGCCATATTTGTTGTAAACCAATTTTTTTTTATTGTGTGCCATAATTTTTTTATTCTTATGCCAAAATATTAAATTTTAAATTTAGTTTGAAAATTTTCATTTCATATTAGCTTACTCAAATTATATTCAAACATTTTGAGTGTTTCAGAAGTATGATTGTCTGCAGCCATACACCCAATTGGTCCCACTCGAAAATTTGAGAGCCAATTGGTTAATTTCATTCAACAACAATGTCGGCCTTTTGGCATTGCCATAAAAAATAAAGGATTTCAATAGATTTGCTTTAGCCTTAGCTTTGGAACCCAGTAGAAATGGAAGAGTCTACCTAATTATAATTAATTGAAAGGAAAAACGACCAACATATGAACTAACATTGTGCATGCTAGTGGCTGCTCATGATTCTTTGCAGTATTGCTTCCATTATATGATTACTTTAAGTATTGTTTCCATGTGCACGTAGTACTCAACAGTCGACATTGTAATATTTGCGTATCTTCTCAAATAACTGAAGTTCACTCTGGAATCTGAAAATTGCCAAGTATGTTAAGCTCTCAGTCAGGTATGGAAGTCGTATAGACATACTTTGTTTTGAAACTGAAAGTTTTATGTAAATAATGTTGTTCTAGGAAGGTTCAATCACAAATCACGATCTCACAAAGACATAATATTTGATGAATTTTAACTTAATCTTTGACTCATAGCTCAGCAAAACGACATTAGCGTATGTTAGACACATTGTCAAGAATTTATCCAAATAAAAGGATTTAACAAACTAATTCAAAATCAATTTGGGGATCAGAAGTCAGAACTAATAAGTAAGAAAATAATAGAGAACCAAAGAGAGGTAAGAGTTTATATTTTTCATTAATCCATAAAAAATAGGGGAGCATCCATTTATAGTTAGAAAACAATCATATTATAATAATAATAATAATAATAATAATAATAATAATAATAATAATGATGATGATGATGATGTGTAATAAAGATAATTAACCAAAAGTAAAAAGTAATTATTATTTTTTTTAAAATGGGATATTAAAATCAATTTAAAACAAAAATTATGACTAATTAAAACAATAAAAAGAAGCAACAATAAAGTCATTATATTAGAAAATATTTCAAGTTAAAAAACAATAATAACCTTTTGAAATAAACAAAATAACAACAAATAATAGGATTAGCAAAGTTCTTGGAAGTCTAAAAGAGTCATCAACAAAAAATGAGAATAATTACAAATTAAGGATTTGAAAACCCCTTTCAAGTTGGAAGGTGTTCACAGCACTTTCAATTTGAAATGTAATATAAGTGTTTATCAAATCAAAGGAAAATATGTTGAAAAATTCGACAAAATACATCTGCTGAAAGATATATACACACTTTTATTTAGCTTAAGAAATGGTCCAAAAGTGGACTGAATAAGAATGCAATTCTCTAATCCTCATGATCTTCAATTTGAATGCTACAAATTATTTTGGGCTCCCCAACTTCACATTTTGGGCCTTCAACTTTGGAGCATTCCTTAATCAAATTTGTCACCATTAGATTTAGAGCGTCTTTAGATTTCTTGACTCTTGTTCTTGCACTGGTCTTCCCGATCCTTGGACGCTGCTTATCATTGGACGCTGTGTTCTTTCCATCACGCCTTCTCCTATGTCCTCATCATTCCCTTCTTCTAGGCTTGAATTTGTCCTCAAATTGGATTCTTTGTCATCTGTGTATCAAATGGTTTAAATGTTTTGGAAAATTGTTGCACAGAGTAGCAATACACAACGTAATATTTTTGTGAAATTCTCCTGAATGAAAAAAATTGAAAAATAAAAACAGCCAGATTTCATGTACAAATAAATTTCTTAATTTTTGTAACTTATTAATAAAATATAAGGATGTGAAATTATTATGGGGACAAGTTGGTAAATTTTTTGGAGGTGATACTTGATAGGTCGAAAGAATTAGGTGCTTAACTTGAAAAGGATAAAAATAAGTGATATATGCAATACAAGTACGATTCACTTAACAATTCCAATGGGATATGATCATTTAAAGATGTTTTAACTATAGTAAGCAACGTAACCAAGTCAGGTCAAATTACCTTGGAAACCAACCAATGCAACTTTTCCAATTAATCTTTCTCTTGGCTTCCACTTCTCTAAATAACACGAGATAATGAAAATTTAGGAAACCAAATTTCTGGCACACATTTTATCAAACACCTTCGGAGTTGGGACGATTATTTTTAAACAGAACACACATGAAGCTGCCAATAATTGCCACTGCACTTTAAAAATAGTTACTATTCCTTTACATATAAACCCCCAGTTTGATTTCCAACTATGGTAAGTCAAGATTGAATTAATGGGGTGTGAGTTAGCACTTTTGCATGAAGGTGGGACTCAATATGATTAACCTGTTGCAGTTTTAAGAAAGTGAATAGAAGGAAAGAAGAAAAGGTTGAAAAAAGATAATTCTCCTTTTAAAAAAGAAAAAATAATTTGTTATGCTGACGAGGATACAATTGAAACACTACCTAACTCGTGATGTGTTATGTTAACGATATTGAGAGGATAAGCTCAAGTTTAGGAACAACAAAGTGGTAGCTTAGGCAATTCTTAATTCTTATTCAAGTTATTAATGTAAACACGTGATTTATTTATTAGGTAAGGTTTGGTTTGGTTTGTTTTGTTGGTTTGTTGGCGTGTAAAGTGACTACACGAGAACGTGAGAATGAACTTGTCCCGTACGAAGGACCTTTTCACGGTGACTCACTCCCAGCAACGCTGCCTATTTTCCACACACCTTATCAACAACGCGTGTCCAATGCATGTGCATCCCTTATCAACATGTTTGTACCAATCTACAACGTGTCAAAACTGAAATATTGCATATCTGTGTTGTGATATATTTGGTAAATTATCATCATATCCATTTGGATTATCAGAATCGAGAACGTTTAGCTTTGGTTGAGCAGGATGGGCAGTTATTAAAATTCTCATTAAGAATCAAAAGAATTAGGCGATCAGAAATGTTAATTAAATTATGAGTGGAATTTACTTTCTTTTATATCTTCATAAAGGCTGTATTAAATAGTATGTTATTAACATTCCTAAAAAAAATATATGTTATTAACATTTATGTTGAATTAAAACTCCTGCAAAGAATCGCGTACGTTTGATGCAGTAACTTTACCTGCCTGGATTTTATATTCACGAAGTTCTACAAAATTTTATTTAATAGTTCATATGAGAAATTTATATGCTTAGCATTTTCTTTGCTGTACTAAAAAAAAAAACATTTTACGACTTTTTATTCTCATTCTTTTATCTTTCGTTTCATTTTTTTCCCCTAAACTAGCATAAATTAGATTTCAGTTTGGTATATTAGTCGTACGTGTACACATACTTTGCTTTACAAAAGGTTTTAATATAAATAAATGATACGATCCGCAAAGTGATTGAAATTTACAGGAGTCATCAACACAAAATGAGAATAACCAAATTAAGAATGGGAGGAAACCCCTCGCCCTCTTAATTACAAAAATAAATACAAATTAGGGATATAAGAACGTTTAGTCCATTAAGGGAAAAAATGTTATTCTTCCAAAAACGCCTTTTCATAACTCATTTTTTAATGAAAAAAATGTTTGATGGACTTGCAAATGGTAAGGGATATTCATCGTATTGAATTAATAGATGAACTCAACAATTCAAATTGAATCATATTAGTTCAGTTAATTGGTTTGTTTTATTTTAAACTGAATCAAATTAACTATAATAAATTCAATATCAGATTTGTCTTTTTTTTTTTAATCTGAACCAACACGATGAATTCATAATTTTTTAAGTTTAGAGTAATACATTTTAGGTTTTATTATTTAAATTTATCTTCTTCATTGATCTTATTACCCGATCCAGTGTTACCAAGTGTCTTAACTACTACTACTTATTATGCAATTTTTTTTATCATATTTCTTAGTTCAAAAATTAATGAGACTTGTAAAGCGATAGCAATTGGAAAAAAAAATATTAAACATAATACAAATTTAATCATTAAAAAAATTACTTTTCATTAATATAAAATTAAATATTTATATAAAATAAAAAAATTAGGACAAAATTATATATAATTACTTATTGTTTATATCATGACCTAATAATCCAAATCAACCAACCCAATTTTAATTGGATTGGCTTTTTTTTTCCGAATTGACTACAAAAATTTCAAAATTCAAATTAAATCAAAAAATTGAATATGATTTGTTCGAATTTATTATCTAGGCTAATTCGACCTGTGAATATCCTTTTCATGAATATAACGATTAAAAGGGAGAATTGTATTGCAAATTAATGCTTACATTCCACCAAAATTGTTTTATTTTACTCCTTCCAACTCATGATAATTTCATTCTAGATTTTTTTACACAGAATCAATAAAAATTAATAAATAAAATAATAATATAGTAGAAAATTAATATTATCATCATTAGTTTATTTATAAAATTTTTGTTACATATCAAGAGATATAAGTAATAAATAATAATTAATATTATATTAAAAATTAAAAAAACAAATATTTTGAGATTTAATTTATTTTTTACATAACAATTAATAATATAAAACGGGTAGATTTCTAATTTTTATTTAGAGGGAAATGCTCATCTCTACGGATTCGTAAGCTATTGTATTTGATTTGGGAGGAAAGAAGGAAATATATATATATATATATATATATATATATATTAACGTCATATATTTTATATTTTACTTTAATTCAAATATTTTTTAAAATTTTTATCATCTCAGCCAAACATAAAAGCAGTTAACTACAAAACTCTTGTGAAAGCAAGGATTTTGATGTCTGTCAAAAAGACTTTATGTTTTATCTTTTAATTTCATATTCAGCCAATAATATTTGGATACATGTTTTTCGTACAAGTAGTAGTCGTACTACATACATAGCATTAATATATCTAATATAAATACGTGGCTTCGTGCTATAATTTGTACTTTTTTATGGTGCAGAGCAATAATTTGTACTGAACCTGCCTTACTATACGTGTCATCAAAAGGTGGTGTTAAAATACCAAGAATCTTCCTCAATAGGAGTATAGTATACTATAGTACCCTAAAAACATTGATTAAAAAACGTAAAAAAAATATTGGTTTAAAAATTAATATAAGGTTTTTCCTAAAAATTAAATCACATTTTGTGGTAAAAATTTCACTTTTAATTGCTTAATTCTAACATTAGTGGGAACACTAAATTATCTGGAACATATTTACAAATTACAATACATCTCACAAGATTAATAAGCATACAGTGATGCTGCAGTCTTGCCTAGTTGGAGGAAGAGAACTCTAGCAACATAAAGAAATACGGGATTCACCAGTTTCATAATGTTAAATTTTCTTTCTAATAATGTAACTGACAGAGGCTGGGGACAAGTCACTGTTAAAAGGATCGACTTTGATAGCGTTTACCAACGGAAGCGTCCATTAATTTTTGTTTCGCGTCAACTTTTTTCAAACTTAGGATTATTAATATAGGAGTGATGCATATTCTCAAAAAAAAAATTGTGAGTGATGATTCACTTAATTATATTCCAACGTAATACATCAAAATAATTTTAAAGTTGATTTTTTGTGGATTTTATAATTGAAATTTGAATTATGAAGCGCAATAAGTTTAACATATATACAAAAGCCCATGCCACGGATTATGAGACTCGCTGTACTTTTTAGACTTGCTTTCTTAAGATTATTTGAATTGGACTATAGCAGCGAAGCAAAATAGTCCAGAAGCTTTATTTTGTGGGGAAAAAGAAAAGTAGGGTAATTAATTTATGTATCGCTAGACAGCATCTTGAAGGAATAAAAAGATATTCTGTGCGCCACAAGCCCACAACTGTGTGCCTTGAGCTGTATTTGTACCTTGTATCTTTACCTTCCCTTATAAACGGATATGCTTTTCCCACTGTGAACATTCCAGGATAAAATGCGCTTCTTATCAATCACACCAACCAATTAAAATTAAACAAAAACAAAATCAAAATCAAAATCAGTCAATCATATACTTCCATCAAATGGGGCAATACTCACAAGTCACAAGTCATAACTCAACCAAATTTTCCTTACTGGAGAAGTATTTCAATTTCAAATTTCAAACAAAAATGCCATCGCCATTTAACATAGGCCACTTAAGCAGTTGTATACACATAATACCGCAGGGGGAGCAAAAAAGAAGGAAAAAAATAAATAAAGGGGGTTATTATTACAGAACCTGTTAAACTCCTCAAAACTCATCTTAATCTAACGAAAAACTATGTGGTATAGATAATAATAAACTATAATCATCACGATTCACCAGAAAACTAGGGTTTGAAATCAGAGCAAGTAGCTTGCTTCGTCAGAAGCGAAGGACTGAATCCCACCATGGAAGTATCAAAATCAATCTGCACCAACACATCCTCCAATTGATACCCTCCAATCACAATGGGGTTCCTCGGATTCTCACCTCCATCAACAAACCCTAAGCACATAACATCCTCGTTCACCTGCACCATGGAGTTTCTTCCGTATATGCTCCACTTCACCATCTCGCTCTGCAGGACCAGATCAATGACCGGCACGTTGGGCCCCACTTGGGAGCTTCCAACGCCGTTGGATTCGAAGCAGAGGCCAAAGGGGGAAACTGGATCGACCCTTTTCATGTTCATAGACGAAGCGGCTTTCAAATAAGCGCTTTCGAAGTTTGCATAGATCGAGGTTTGGAGAGTGGTGTAAGGCACCACCGTGCTCAGTTGAGCACCCCCACCCAAGGGGGTGTCGAAAGAAACCTTTTTGCCGTTGATTTTGACGGAGTTAACGTTTATGGAAGGGTGTGTCTGTGTTTGGTCTTGGTTTGCGACAAGGGGTGTGAAAGTAAGAGATCTGAAAATTTCAGACCCGGGTTGGGATTCATGCGCCACATTCCCAAATTGAACAACCCCAGAAGAGGGAGAGAGGCAAAGAGTGACTTTTCTCTGAGTTCCAAGCGAGTGAAAAACCTGAGACGAAAAAGAAGTGCGAGATCTATCAAGACCTACCATGCCTTTAGCACCGGTGGCTAAACCGTTCAAGAGAAGAGTGGGTGGGCACGTGAAGAGAAGCTCGTGAGAGCGATTAATCACTAGGTCTTCCACAAGCTCTCCTTCGGTGACCCTTTTCCCCGTGATGCTGTTCTCTGCAGGAATTTGACATGGCTGATCTTGATCTATGGGATTTGCGAGACTCGAGAGCCATCTATGGGTCTCAATTTCAGGACCCTTTGCCGTGAGGCACCGAATTGAACGGTGGAAGATTGGGGCGAGGGTGGAAGATGGGGTGGTTCTGGATGCACAATCAGCCCAGAGGATTGAGCCTCCGAGATCAAGCACGAATTTTGCAGACTCAACAGGGGTGCCATAAGAGAGGGTTGTTAGGTATTGGTGGGTTGAATCGTCTTTTGTCACAGGCAGGGTTAAGGAAGATTTGTGAGCATAGCAGAGAGTGGAAACAAGGCAAAGGGTGAGAGAGAGTGAGAGAAAGAGGGAAGAGGATGTAAGTTCTAAAGTTTTTCTCTTTAATTTTCTTGATGATCTAATCATGCTTTTATACATTGACAGCAATTAGATCTATGCGGAAATATTAATATCATAAATACCTCCCGCCATTGCTTTCTTGAATATGCTCTGAATGGTTTGTGTAACTGATGTAAGGTTCCTTCGTTGAGACTTCCAAACTCTTCTTCTACAGCC
>PYAF01004279.1:2091854-2118823 GCA_007407185.1 Glycine tomentella | reverse complement strand
GGCAGACAGGTAGGTGAAGATAAGGTTTATGATTGCAGATGATAATGGAGAGATTAGGTGAAGTGCGTTATCCTTTAAGCCCCACTAAGCAACAGCCCATCATCTCCCATACCTCCATTATGCAATCAATTATCATTAGTGAACAAAATAAGTGGACCACATTAGGGTCACACTACCACTAACTCAGTTTTTACCACAGAGGAAGCCATGGTAGAGAGATTTCAGAGAGTGATAGAGAGAGTAGTTGGTAGTTGGAATGGTTTTGAGGGTGTCGTCGTTGTTTAGTCGCCGCGGCTGGTTGAAATATAGTTGATGGGGTTTGGTTTGGTTTGGTTTGGTTTGAGGGTTGGATAAGGCACGGTAATTAAGAATATAAGAAACGAATAATCCACTCCGAAAATTTGGTAGTAGCTGACTAGATAACACTCCTTGTGCTTATCTTCACTTCTTCTCTCTCTTCATAAACATACACACACAAAAAACGTAGTGTAGGCATGTGAGTTGTGAATGCTATTGGTGACTCCTAATTATAGCTGAGTCACTCCTTATAAGTCCAAAGGATACGTCCATACCCATCTCTGTTTAGGTAGGAAACTGCCAAACAAATTTCATTGGCCCAACTTCCTTCGTTTATCCTTCCCAATTCACAAATTTTGGCTACGCGTTTCAGTCTTGTACGTCAATTAATAGTAAATACCTGATAACAATAATAAAAATAAATTATAAAATTATTAAGGTTGAACAATAACGTCGCTTGAAGGGGGCCACGGGCCAGAGCTGGAGATTTTGGCTTGTTTATGCTGCCGTTTAGAATCGTAGAAAAGTATAAAGAATCATGCTTGAGGATAAACTCTTGGTTTAAAATTTTTGTTAACTAACACGTCGGTGGGTTATTACTTGGACTTGTTACCTGTTGGAACATCATGATTCCTGGTACATATACTGCCTATTATAGATTAGCCGATATTTTTCATATTACCTGTTAGTCCTTCTATATTTTTTAGATAGGGATTAGTATTCTCGAAATTGGTATCTGACCCTTCTTGAGTTTCTGGATCTATATATTGACTCCAAGAATTTGAAAACCCAATTTAAATTAATTTATTAAACTCATATTATGGATATTGATGTGTTTATATGTGAAAAATTATATATTTAACAGAAAATTTGTATTTAAATTTTTGGGTGTATAAAATTTTCTTGCACGGATCACAGTCACATATTTTAAAGAAAACTAATCTTTAATTTAATGTGTTAGAGAACACTTATTTATCTAATTGTCTCTAATCTAAGATAAAATATTATTATTTAAAAATTATTGTAAATCATCATCTATATCTATGTTATGATACATGTAATGATTAGGTGCCAAACAATCTCAAAACACACCTAATTTCTTGTGACATTAAACATTGAAAGTGTTAGGAAAAATTATTTTCAATATTTCTTAAATAGATTTTTGAAAAGTGTAAATGATGTACGTACTACGTAGTATAAGAGTACTTTTAACGCAACGTGTCACATAAAAAGCAATTTTGAAAGCAACTGTTTCATAGTATTAATGCCTGCTTTGGATAGCAACCAGCTGTGTAAAAAAAAAAGTGGGGTAAAAAGTTAACTTAAATAATTTGAAACAGAAAATACTGTAAGGTCAATAAGAAAATTTTCTTAGTTTCTCTGGAGAAAAAAAAATGATAATCATGACCTTAAGAGAAAGACTAATTAAACAATTATAAAATATTAGATATAGATACTCATGTGAGATGTTTTAATTGGATATATCCTAACTTAATGACTCAACTTGAATCAATTCATTTTTCGCATGTATTTAGAGAGACGTTTTAACACACGTATACTTGAATTTTCAAGTCAAATTATAGAAAGACACAGATACTAGTAAGGGTAACTTTATGTTTTTTCTTTGAGGAGAGTGACTTTAAAAAAGTGTAACATAACATTTAGTTAATCTACATTCATTTGGGTCGAATTAAAAATAAATAAATAATCCAACTTAACCGAATAAAAAGTGTCCCACTCTAATCTCAATTGTTATATTTAAAAACCCATCTTTCATAAATTATCTCTGCTTCCCTTCCGGTGCATTTGTTGTCTTCAATCTAAACAAAACCAAGTATGATTGAGAAAGAGGTAGCTTGGAATTATGATTGGGGCAACATGAAATGCAACCAAGCATAACGTGGAATTTCATCATCCAGATATCAAAAAATGAAAAACATTCATATAGAAACTCGTTAAGAGCCACAGATCAAATATTCCAAAATTTAGGAAGAAGACAATGAAGTTTTCATTCAAAATCTGTATGACATGAACTGTTTAGTCAACAAATCATGCAGAGAATAATATTTATTAACTAACACTTGTTGCTTAAGTACGAGTGATGATATATATATTTAACTCAATGAAGCATCTTTCTTACATAAGTATGGGTGATGATATTAGAATCTTTTACAAAATTTTCTATGATTTAAAAAATATATTTTCCTATTAGAATTTTTCTTCTTGCTTAATTATATGAAAACCACAATACCAAAATGAAAGGCAAGTTTATCTAATATTTTTACTTTATTTTCATCTTTTCTTCATTTATTAAACATGATATTGGTATAAAGTAGTATTTGTTAAAAGTAGTGACTAATTTTTGTAAGTGATCTTAAGCACATATAAGGTAAAATTTATTTTATGACACAATTATTTCATACTTATGGATTAATTAGGATTTAAATGTTAAACCACTTGATTAAAATATATAAGTCACTACCACTTATGATAAGTGTTATTGTTATTATTGTTGATTATGTTTGTGATGTTGAAAAATTAAAAACATAATGCACAATGATAGAATTATACCTTTAATGTTCCATTGAAATATGGATATTCACAAGAAGCTAGAGGTGTTTGTAGTTCAGTTTGGTTTGATTTTAATTGAAAAGTCACTCGAGCCAAACTTAAAAAATATATATGATTCAGATTGGTTCAATTTTCATTTAAAATAAAATTCAGACCAAACCAAACTAATATTTTACATTTTGGTTTGGTTCGATTTTTTTCATTTTATTAAAATATTATTTCATTAAAATTTATACACTTTTTTCATATTTTAAACAAAATTACATTAAAAAATTTGTTGATAACAATATACTAAACTTACTACTATGCTAAATCTTCTACAATAAAAAAAAATACAAATTTTTATTTATTTTAAATCAAACATATCTTAAAAAAAATGTGACAAAAAGTAGTATGTATTATACAAGTTTAATATACATAACACAACAAAACATTGTAAAATTCAAGTGATACACATAAAATGTATTACACTAAAATTATATAAGTCTTAGTACAAATGTTACGATTTAGATTGATTTCAAAAACATAAATCACAAATCAAACCGAACCAATCGATTTTAAAAAATAATCTAAACAAATAAAAAAATTAATTCTTTTTAGCAATTTTTAATTTTTATTTTAGATTGATTTGAATTTGAACCCTAATAAAAAGTTATAAGTAATAAAATATATAGGATTAATAAAATGTGGCTAAATGATTTTATTCTAATTCACTTTCAACCACTGAGGGTTATATATATATATATATATATATATATATATATATATGCACTTAATTATAATCCCCCGATAGTGAAGTAGTACTTTGTAGACCTTAAGTTGCTTTCTTAAGATTTTTTTAATAGACCAACACAGTGAAGAAAACTGGTTCGAGAAGCTTCATTTTGTGCGGAAAAGAAAACTATTGGTGTGCAAAATCTCATACAGTATTGAGACAGCATCTTGAACGAATAAAAAAGATACTCTATGCGCCGCATCTTTTGTTTTTTTGGAGAAAACTATGTGCGATGGATGAGTTTTATTTAGAAAGAAGACAACGAAGATTTCATTCAAAATGATCTACATGATATAAACCGTACATTAAGTCAAAAAAATATGAAGATAATCCATTATAATAATTTTTTTATAGATTAAAATTTTTTAAAAGAGTGGAGGTCTAGAATTTTTTTATTCGATTTGCTTTGAATTTTTTATTAAAAAATCATATCAATTAAACTTAAAAAATATAAGTGATTTGATTTAATTTTTTTTCATTTAAAAAAATTCAAACTAAATCAAACTTATAGTTAAATTCTATTCAATTTTTTTACTAAAATATTATTTTATTAAAATTTATATTTTTTTCAATTTTTAATAATTTAAATTATATTAGAAAATTATTAATAATAGTTTACAAAACTTATTAATATATTAAATATTTCACAATAAAATGTATTAAATTTTAATTAATTTAAAATCATACATGTGTTAAAAAAAGTCATCTAATCAAGAAAGTGTGATATATATTATATAAATTTATATACATAAAAAAAGTTAAAACTATAAAATACTATAAAACTCAAATGATATATATATATATATAATGTATAACATTAAAATAACTTAAGTGTTAGTATAAATATTATAGTTTCATTTAATTTAAAAAATATAAACCACAAATCGAACTAAACTGATTGGTTTGTAAAAAAAGTCATCCAAATAAATCCAAAAAAATTGATTAGATTTAATTTTTGATTATTTTAAACAATTTTTAATTTTTATTTTGGATTGATTTCAACTTTAACAATCATAGGTAGAACCATTTTCCAAAAAAAGAGTCACACCACGCCATATAACTTGGTAATTTTTTTTATAAATTTCATTCAATAGTAAAGTATATATTTAAAAAAGTGTATTAAAATATATCATATAAAAATGGATAAAAGAATTCATTTCTGACATTAATTATCAACAAAATTATTAATATTTCACAATAATAAGATAATTAAATAATAATAATTAGACAACGAGATACTGTTTATTTGGTCCAACAATGTGTCCAAGTGCAAATATGTGCTATTGATTTGGTTCAAGAATGCGTCCAAGTGCAAGGATGTGCTATTTATTTCGTCCAAAAATGTGGCCAAGTACAATTCTAGATAATTAAGACACATTATCAATTTCATCCATGAATTCGTACTGGACAAAACCATGTTCTAGCTATTTATTTGGTTAGTCACATGCATATTAACCTTTTGTATAATGGTGGAGCTTCTGGGTGACGTTGGCATATTTGGTTAACCATTCAAAAAAATATTTGAGTGTTGAATGTATTTTTTAAAAATAAATTAAGTTTCTAAAATGCTAGGCATTCAAAAGTACGTTTGCTTATAAAATTTTGTTTGAAAACTTATATTATAAAAGTAAAACTTGAATTATTTTTGTAAATTCAGTTTGCAAATTTAGATTTAATTTAAACTTAAGGTTAAGAACTTTAATTTAAACATGCACGTAGTTGCCATAGTGTCTTCACACTTTTTAAAAATTATATTTATATTTTAAGCTGGTTGTAATGAATTTTTTATAATACTTTTAAATATTCTTTAAAATTGTTTATTTCTTAATTATGAATAGTTTAAGTCATTGAATAAACACATAGCAACACGTTAATTAAAAACAGTAAACTTTAGTCATTCTTTTGTTATTATTAATTTTTATAAATAGCTTTACGTTAATATTACACTTTAAGTTGTTGTTTTTGATAACATTAATCCTTATCATTGACGGATTTAAGGGGCCTAGCAGGGCTTCAGTCCCCCTCCCCTTCCCCCAAAATCTTCAAGTGTATATTAATAAAAAATCACTAATTAATATTAATAAAAAACACTTATAATATTAATAAAAAAAATCTAATAATATATGTTATCATTGATTTTATACTAATTTTTTTAATAGTATCTTTTTAATAATTTTTGTTATCATTAATTATAATTTAACCTAAAGAGATGTGTATATTAATTAATAGATATGATAATAAGAATTTAATGTATTTATGGATAAAGTAAACAATTTTATATTATCATCCAATTATAAATCATCATTTAAATTATTTTATATACGGTGAGTTGTGATTGTATGAATGTGTAAAACTTTTTACAATATCAATATATAACATTTTTTGTCTAATAATAATGACATTTCAATGACTTTTTTTTATGAGTTTAAATCATCAAATTTAATGTATATTGTGGGTTATAATTGGATGATTGGGTAAAACTTTTAATACTATCAATGCATAACATTTTTCTCTTTTTTTAATCATTTGTTTAATCTTGATTAACTATGTTTTGTGTATTATTATAAGCAAAGTTTTAAGACTCGAACTGACCCGGTCGATCCGACAGCGACCTGGTGGCTGGATCAGGTTGAGTCACAAGTTCACCTAGGTGCGCTTTTGATCCGAAGCGATCCAAATTGACTTGGCTGAGTTTGCAATCAAACGCTGACCCGTCGACCTAGATCGGGTTACTTAAATTTTTTGTTTTTGGACGACGTAATTTCAATTTAAACCATTTTAATTTTAGAAACATTATCGGTCTATCATTGTTTCCCCTTGCAATCATGCTCAGTTACTATAAGCTTCACTCCGCTCGCCAATCTCTCCTTCTTTCCTCTTATTATGACATCATGATGTCGCTACCTTATTAGACTCACTTAGTTTATATGCAATGTTTTAGAGAGCCACAAGTAAAAAATAAATAAAAAAATCCAGTCCCCCTTCCATGATTTTCAGCATCGGTCCATGATTATTATGACTAATTTTAAGCATTATTACATTAATAATTCTTTTCTTCACTTTTTCTTAAGGAAAACACACATACACACGTAATTAAAATTAAAATATTGTGAATTTTAAGGCATAATTTTAAGAAAAAACTGTTGAGATAAATTTGAAATAAATTAGATGGAGAGATATTTAAAATTATAAGATAATTCCTAAACAAAATTTTTAGAAATTAAAGTTAGCTTTCAGAAAATTTGTGTTTACTTAGGTTTGATTAATGTATAATTTTTTTTAAAAAGTTTTGGGAAGATGAGCAAATTACAATAAGCATACTTAAGTTAGACAAATAATTAGAATTAAAAAAATGTCTAACTTATGAGGTCGGTGTAGATAAAAAGGGAGTCCTCCACTCATCATCTAACGGACCAATTTTTTTCCTCTCGAAAGAACAGACCAACATTTTTCAAATTATGTTTTCTTTTATTATTTATATATAATTTATTTTAATGGTCAGCCATTTCATCCAGTTGTCACTGCATATAAGTTTCCCACCCAAGAAGAAAAAGGGTTGAAATTTTGAAATAACTAAACAAATTTAGGTGACGTTGAGAGAGAAAGGAATAAAATATTGTTCTTTATACTCATGCAATTGTGACAGTGAAAGTTCAGTTCCTTCCAATTGCGATTTCGCAAATGCAAAGCCGAGTGGAGAATCAGAAGGAGCACATTCCACTAACTTTTCATCCAAAAACGATCGAATAAAGTGCAAAGGTCCTCTTTCACCGTTCTTCTATTATTTTTGGGCTGCCAGTAACCGTCAAACAACCCACCAAGGTAAGAAAAAGAAAAGAAAACTGTGGAATGAGCTTCAACGAGACCAATAACCCATGACAAAAAGGGAGAAGAAAGACAAAACCACAAAAGCATGTGAGGGATTTAAATCCTGCATCCCTTATTTGTTTCCTGCACCTCTCGTTACATTTCGGAATGAACTTCCTAAAACATAATAGGTGTTAGATTCAACAGTGAGAGTGCAGGAAACAAATAACTTGATTGAATAGTGTGTATGTTTGAATTTGATTCATATAGATAAAAATAACTAAATATTTTGAACACATATACAATGATTCTTAAGTTTTTATTAAACCACGTACATTTTAAATATTTGAACTTACTACCTTTATTTTAATTCACACACCTTTTCATGTTAATTAAACTCATGATATTTTCCAAAACTAAGTAATTATAATTTCTTTTAATTAGTTTAGCTTAGTTAAAATGTAATTGTAACACAATTGTTAAAACATTAATTAAAATAGTAATTAATAAGCAAATATCATAATAAAATAATCTATAATTTTTGATATTTTTGCATATAAAAGCAATAAATAGAAGAAATGTTACAAAATATTTAATCAATCAAACTAGAATTTCCTCCAAAAACGTAAGGTGAAAATACAGTATATTTGATTGTGCAGAAGAGTAAACACAAGATCATGCATTTTTTTCTTTAAATAAATGAAGAAATGCCTATAATAATAAACTTTTATATACTCCTAATCTACTATTATACAGTAATATGTACTACTATGTACTTTGTGGACAAAAGAGGTTGACATTTTAGTTAACTAAGTCATTCGAACAATCCATAAGGAAATCAAAAGGGAAGATTAATAACTTTTTCTATCAAGGAAAATACACCTGAGATCTCAGATTTAAGAGAAAGCACCACTGACAAATACCCTTGGATTTCATCTTAAAATCCACTCGCTTAACCTGACAGCACCACTTGGGCCTTTTATTTTTCACGAAAATAAATGCAAACAAAACATTAATATATTAACGATGGCAGGTTAATCAAAGAGAAGAATGATCTGAGCAGATTTTATTTTGAAACAAAAGGGAAGAGCTAAAGCTTAGAACTGAGGTTCTCAAATCAAACTCCAAAACCCTATTCATCAGTTGATGCCCACCAAGAACAACACCAGTTACCGCGAATTCACCTCCATCAACAAATGCCAAACACAGCACACCTTTTCTCACTTCAACCAAGGAATTGTGGGCACATATCTCATAGTTCACTTTCCCAAAGCGACCATCCATGGAAAGCTTGATATCTAGTACAGCCTTTCCATCCTTGATGGTATTGGCATCGAAGCATGCTCCATATGGGTTCACGGATTTTACCCTCTTTATGTTTCTGGCCGTTGCTGCCTCCACGAAATCCTTAACAAAGGGCTTGTAGATGGAATGGTGTAACACAGTGGAAGGACTCATGGTGAAAATAACAGCGCCCCCATTTCCATTTTCATCATGGAACAGAAGAGAAGCCCTAAACTTAACAGGTTTGTCATTGATAGTGACAGAGTTGACATGAATGAAGTATTCGGTATTAGAAAAACCACCAAATCCAGTTTGCAAAGTGAGATAATAGAGGAGCTTGGTCTTCCACCAATGAAAAGTTTACCCTTACCCAAAGAAGGTAAACAAAGAGTGAACTTAGGAGGAACGCTATTAAACGAAGATGAGATCTGAAATGGTAATGTGTGTGGTGTTCTTGCAAGACCTAGAATCCCTTTGATGCCTTTGGCAAGATCCGAAAGAATAGGGATGGAGGAAAACCTAGAAGTTTCTGCGCAACCTGAAACAAAGGTTCGAAGCAACTTTATTTGAGGCAAGAATAGGAAATCATGACCTATGTCACCGATGAAAGTGGAGTGAACAAAAGGGTTAACAGCATCAAAACCACACGAGTCGTTGGTGCAACCTGGCTTACGAGGGGAACCGCCGCATCCAAGGCATGGTGAGCCTTGGGGGCATTGTGGGGAGACACACGTGACAGGGTTGTAAGAGGAGGAGTTGTAATGGCTATCACATTCGTACCATAGGTAGTTTCCTGAAAGGTCAATGGCTAAATCATGTTGTGTGGTGGAGTTCCTATGCCTATTGATGTGAAGTATTGGTGGGTCGTTGGATCTATGTTAATGGGGAGGGAGATGAATCCGGTTTTAGGAAATTCATTTGATGCTGACAAAGAGGGTGAAACAATCAAGACAAAAGTACACAAAGGAGGAAGAAATAGAAGACAGAAGTATGATAAGCCATTGTATGTGTGATGACTAGCTTTGAGTGTGTTCTGTTTGCTTTGCGAGGTTTCTACTTAGAGTTGCTGGATATGTAGATCTGATATTAATAAATGAATAATCAATTTAAACATGTTTTATATTGGAGATATAGAAGCAAAAGAGAGAATTGTAGGATAACATGTACTACTGTAATAATGTGTGATAGAAAAATAATAATAATAATAAAAGAACTTACTTTTAACTTTTAACAGTATTTGAAATTTTTGAGGTGTATTCTTGAACTTAAGAATTTGTATTCATTAAATTTATTATTATTTTTATTTTTAAAAAAATCATGTTAGAGGTTAGATTTGATACGAAAGATTCTCAATTTTTTTTCAAAAAGTATTATTTTTTAATATTTTTTCTTAACTAATTTTAAATATGAAATTCATTATAAATGATTAAAAATCCAAAATAAATTGAAAATACTCTAATAAATTAATTTGATAGTATTCTAATGATTCGTCAAAGATGTCAAGATAAGAAGGCACTGCGTAATCCGCACATTGTATGCACGAAGCTTACACACACCTTGTTGCCACTTGCCACTGCCACCACGAACATGCATTGACCAGCATGGCACTATATATCATGATATTTATTACCATTTTTTTTTTTTGACAGAATCATGATATTTATTACTTGTGCACCTATATTTTTGTCGTTCTTTTATGTACTTCCTTGAACTTTTATATATTTTTTTGGTAACAAAGCAAACGATGCAAATCCCTGAGGACTTCAGTTTTGACATATCATGAAAGTATAAGATGTCAAACAATATTTCTTTAAGCTAAGGAAAAATTAACAAATTTATATAATATTAAATTAAATGATAGTCTAAATATAATTGATAACAATAAATATATTTTTTTTTCTTTCAAAACTACCATTATAAATATAGTGTTAAAAAATAATTAATATCTAAAAAAGTATCATTAATATTTCTCTTGTCATTAATAATCTTTTTTTTCTTCTTCTAATTGTTTATCATTATGGCTTCTCTTTTAATATAAGTATTTTAATCTAAAACTAATTAATATAAAAATGTTACGGATTGAATCTTAATAAAATTAAGATATTATTTTTAAATTAGGTCTTATAAAAATAACTAGTAGGAACTTTTCATCTCAAAATTTTTCATCATAGGTAGGCAATCTATTTGACACGTGCCATATTTGACTATGCTATGCAAAAATTATAATGACATGTGCATTCTCTTCAAGCTCCACGCTTATTTGTTACTTCCATGCTTGCCTGCCAATAAATTATTTGATCTTTATCTTAATTAAAGAACCTATCCCATGCATGTGTGTAAAGGGTCAGTTCTTAATATATGTATATAATGCATGAAGAACTCTGATATGATATATACATATATTGTTGATGGATAGTTAATGACTTAATTTTTAATTTTGGGATGTCATTTAAAAAATTTAAAAAGAGGAAAAGAATTATGGAATTAAGTAAATTAATCGAATAAGATGCGTAAATTATTGTAAACCTTCTAATATATGTCTTTAACTTTTATGAATAAAAATAATAGAAAAAAATATTAATTACCTGTGACCTTTTCTTTACACATTAACTTAAGGGTGAATTAAAAAAAAAACATTATACGACTAAAAAATTAAAAAATATATCATGTTTTCTAATTGAACATTAATCAGCAATTAATCAAACCACTTAAAAAGCATTATCTTAAAATTTATCCTTTGAAAAACTGTTACTAAAATTTTGAATAGAATTGAAGAGGGATTTTTTATGCCTTATTTGTACTTTAACTTGAGTGAAACTGATTATTAAATATTAAATTAATAAAAACTTAAGAATATATTAAGCAGAGATTTATAACTAAAGTACTAGTTTAGTATTTTAAAAATTCACTTGACATATATTTAGTTCTTCACTTATTTGTTTTATCAAGTAGCTAGTTACTCTTCTAAATATTGAAAGACACAACAACAATCTTCATTTTGATGTATAGTACTTAATAGGATAACTGTTTTCATGTTATTTGAATGACCACTAAATTTTAAAAGACCATATCGCTCTCAAATGAATTTTTAAAACACCAAATAAATAAATGAATGTTTTATTAAATACATTATAATACTCCATATATATATATATATATATATATATATATATATATATACACACTTTCAGACACACATTATATATTTTAAATAATAATAATTTTTAATATTATTATTAAAAAACTTTAAATGATTAATTATATATAAATAGAATAATACATTACATTAATATAGATAGAAGATTTTATAATTCAGATCGATCCAGAGCTGTAGAGGGAATTTGCAGGAGATCCAGATCAGGTTTTAAAAACTTGTACGTTTTGGGTATGAACTCTACAAGATATTAGACACCAAAAGATTGTCCTCCAACTGATATCCACCAATAACTATTGAAGGTTTTACGAACTATATTCTTGGCTCTGTCCCACCATCAACAAACGCGAGAGATGCTGCATTTTTCTTTGCCATAACCATGTAATTGGCCCCATGAATACTCCACTGCGCTCCCCCTTGCAGCACTAGATCAATAGTAGGCACAACTAGTCCAGTTGCGGAATTCCCAATTGTGGTTGAATCATAACATGCCTCAGATGGTGCCACTGATCCCGCTCTTTTTAATCTTCTGTCCGAAGCCTTCTTGAGGAATTCTCGAATGAAGATCTTGTAGACAGTGGTTTGTAATTCACTGAAAGGAACCACGGTGCTAATTTTGGTGCCCCCATTTCCCTTTTTGTTAATAGACAAAAGGGAAGGGTTTAAGTTCACAACATGACCATCAAACATAACTGCTTCCACATCAACATAGTATTCCTCATAAGGGACAACCTTAAACTTTCTATTCTTTCTATCTGTCAATAAGGTTTTCATTAGGCTAAATAATCATTTTCGTCTTTGAATATGCAAAGCATAAATTTATTTCGAAAGATGAAAATTCAAATTTTAATCCTTAAAAGTGAAAAAAATGACAAATTTATCCATCTGTTATCGTTAATGAAAGAACCTACATGACACATATAGACGAAAATGTCACAAAAATGATTACCAATATGACCGCTGAATAGGTTGAACCAAAATGTTAGTAAGTTTCTATTAGATCAAAATGTCAGTAAGTTAACATTGGACTAATTTATCATCCTCCAAATTTTGTTTCATTTAAAGATAAAATATAATTTAATCTTCATCTTTTCTCTTTTTAATCATTAGAAACATAACATTACAATAAACATTTAAAAAATATAAAATAAAAATAAATTATAACAAACATAATAATAAGCATATTATTGATTAATAAACATAATTTTTCTATTGTTATGAAATTTTTAATTTAACAATATCTTATCCAAAATATGAGACTTATACACAAATGTGCAGTTATTAACTTAATCGTTACAAAGAAAATGAGATCAACTTGATTTTGCCACTACATAATATCATCACAATTGAAATTTTAGAGAAACAAACAAATTATATTTATTATTATTTTGTTCTAATTTATGCTTCTTTTTCCCTATTTTTTTAAGTAATTGTAATGTTATGCTTGTAATGATAAAAAAGAAGGAAAGATGAAGATTAAATTATATTTTATCCTTAAATGAAATAAAATTTGGGGTATAAAATTTTGGTCTAATGAAAACTTATTGATATTTTGATTCAATCTATTTAGCAATTATGTTGAAAATTCATTTTTGTTACATTTTTTCCTCTTTGTCACATAAGTTCTTTTATGTTAACTAAAATTTAAATTTTCATTTTTTGTCAAGTCGAATTTCTCTAACACTTTACACTTTAAGATACCATAACAACTATTTACTTCTTTTATTAAGAAAAAAATCGTAAAACTTAAACAATCAATATTTAAATTTGAGGTTGAAACAAGTAATACTGACAACAAAATTTTATTTTTAAGAACTTCATTACATGGTCTTCTCTTAACATCATCATTCACAATACGTCTGGTCAAATTTTGAAACCATTTGAAGGAAAATACACTTCATAATTAACTTTCAGTCAAACAAAAACGGAAATAGAAGTGAATTATTAAAGTACTCATGATCACGCTCAGTTGAATGGGAAAGAAATTAGCTTCTGAACTGGGAGCATCTTGCATTATTATGAAGGTGGAGGGAGGAGCTGAAGCTTAGTTTGGAAGAAACCAAATCAAACTCCAGAAGGTTATCCTCCAACTGATGCCCACCAATAACAACCGATGTCCTTGGTTCTTTACCTCCGTCCACAAATCCAAGGCACGCCACCTTTTTGTTCACCAATGCCATTGAATACCCATCATAAATTGTCCACTTTACTCCCCCTTCCAACTCCAACTCAATAGTGGGCACATCAAGTCCAGTTACAGTCCTACCAATGGTGCTAAAATCAAAACACAATCCAAACGGTGCCACTTTCCTTATCTTTCTATCACCAGCTTGCTTCGAAATTTCCCTAACAAGGGGTTTGAATATGGCACTGTGTACAACCGTGAAGGGATTCATGGTACTAATTTTGGTTCCACCATGTCCCTTGTTGTCAATGGAAAGAAGGGAAGACTTAAAGTTTATCACCCGGCCTTCAGCCTTAATTGATTTCGCAACAATGAATTATTCGTAAGAGGCATCACCTTCAGTGAAGATAGGAGCTGTGCTAAAGGGGTTAACAACAAGAGGGGTGGTGAAGAGAGTTAACTTGGAAGAAGCAATTTGGGGTGCCCCACCAATGAAGAGGGAACCAAGTCCTTTCTTGTTTGAAGAAGGTAAGCAAAGAGAAAACTTAAGAGGAAGCTTATGAGACAACGAAACCTGCGTTTGGAACGCAAGCTGTGTCCTTGCTAGACCTAATATCCCTTTACCACTTTTGGGTAAGTTGTTTAGAAGCGAAGTGTCATCAGTGGAAGTGCAACCGGAAATAAGACCAGAGAGTGAGAGTGAGGTGTGGGACAGGAACAAGACATCCTCACCTAAATCGCTGCTAAAAGTAGCGTCAGCGAAAGGGTTTAGTATGAAGGCACCGCACGTGTCGTATGAGCAACCTGGTTTGAAAGGGCCTTTGCAGCCAGTACATGCAGAACCTGCGGGACATTTTTTGGATTCACAATGGACGGGGTTGTAGGATGAAGAGTTGTAGTGGTTGTCGCAGCCGTACCATAGGATTGGTCCTCCGAGGTCAATAACTAGGTCCATGTCGTGTTTTGGAGTTCCTAGGGCGAGGGAAGTGTAGAATAGATTAGTTTTTGGGTCTTTGCCAATGGGTAAGATGAAGTGACGTGGTTTGGGTGTTGTGGAATGTGACTGTGACAAGAAGGAAATGAAGAGAAGGGCTATTGTGAGGAGGAGGAAATGAGTGGTGGAAGATGCCATTGTGTATATTGTCAAGCTATGGCTATTGCTATGGATTTGTGTGTGCAAAGAATGCTTGTGCAGAATGGCCCTTATCATGTAGTAGTTGATACGAATGAAGAAAGGTGTCTAGCATGTGATAAATTATTTGTAATAGATCTGGAATTCTGGATCTGGTACTGTGGTACATATTCCTGAGAATCTAAGATATATAAACCATGGATTATGGATATACACTCACATGTTAAAATAAGCTGCTCGCCTCCCAAATACTAATCGTAGAAAGATATTAGTACTAGTTTTTAATTACATAATTTATCATTTTTTTTGTTTCTTTAATTTTTTTTCTATTTTTCTTCTTCCTCTACACCAATCCACCTCATTCAGAATTCGACATTAATCTTATAATAATATATGCATAGAAGTGATCATTAAAGCAATGCCCAAAGAAAATGCCTTATGTCCCAACATGGTGTCTGCTGCATGCTGGCCAAGATTTTCAACAATTAAGTTTCTAATTAATCAAATTCATGTAATATTTAAAGTTATATTTTATTGAAGTATTCTTGAAATTATACTACAGCAGTTATTAAATTTTGGTCGAACTTTGTCTTGCGGGTATGTTATATATGTTATGTATCACTGTATAGTTTTAATATTAATCTAATTAATAAAATTATTTGATTTAATAAAAATAATAATCTTAATTCTTTGATATGTAATAAAATTAATTACTTTTGTCTTGAAAATAATTTTTTACTAAATTTTCAAACATATTTATAGATGACTAGTTGTGATCGATGATAAAGGAGGAAGGTCTATGGTTCATCCTTAACTTTGTCGGAAGATAAATAATTAGCCAAGTGGATATATTTTTAATTTCTTTATGATAGATGTGCATGATTTTGTTTTGTTAATGATATTGAAAGTTAAATGGACAGCACGGATACCTGTAAAGCTCACATTTAAGGAATTAGCTGTTGTTACTATGCATTATTCTTGATTCTTTTTATAAAAGATAATATTATAAGATACCTAATTACGTATTCAATAATCGGACTGTTTTATACGAAAATTACACTAATAAATATTAACAATTAAATTTTACTGGAACAATTCTTATCAAAATATATAAAAAATTTATGTGATTATTTTAATAATTTACATGAATTTAATTAAGTAAAACTTATTAATCTTGACTATTTGTATATAATTATTATTGGATGTTGAGTATTTATTCTTCTCAATCGCATAATAAGAACTCGCTAGCTTTATGTATATTATTTTTGGAATTTAATTATGATTTTTACTTAAAAAGGAAGATTATGGTACTAGTATGTTTAGAAGAGAGAAAAGAAGATAAAGAAAAGGTAAAAATGAATAAAAATATATTTTATTTTGTTTTAAAGAGAAAATTAATATATAAATAAAATATTTATTTTCTTCAATTTAAATTTTAAATTTTTCTATCACCTTATTTTATTTTTCTCTATACCAAACAAACACATGGTAATAGTTTATCTTCAGACTTGGTGAATTTTTGTCTTAAACCTAGGGGTGTTCGCGGTCTGGATTGGATCGGTTTTGAAGCAAAAAATCATTCGATCCAATACCTTTGGTTAGTCATTTGATCATCCATTCGATTTGAAATTTTTTTCAAATCCGATCCCATCCAATCCAATTTTTTTCGGTTTGGATTGGATCAGTTTTCGGTTTTTTAAAAAGTTTAAAAATAAAACTTATGAGACTTATTTTTATCCAAATAAAGAGTATCTAGCAAAAACAAACACATTCATTGGACAAAAACAAACACCATTTTCTAATTTTCATTGGACAAACACGTTTATTGGACAAAATAAGAAGCAATTTTTTAGTGTGTATTGGGTTTTTTATTTTTGGGCTATGATGGGAAATAGACCCAAGTAGGTAAAGGGTAAGGTAAGGTTTATAATTGGATCGGTTTGGATTGGATCGGTTTTCACTAGCCAATCCGAAAACCGATCCAATCCGGTGAAAATTTTCGGTTTTTTTCGATTTTCGATTTTTCGGTTCGATCACCGCGGTTTGCATCGGTCGATGAACACCCCTACTTAAAACTAGGTTCTCTAACTTTATAGTTTAAGTCGACTCTTTTTTTTTTTTTTGTCATTTGTTTAAGACGACTCCTTGTGATGCTCAATTTTTGTCTTAAAATCTTTAACTATAGTATAGTTAAAGACGACTCCTTTTTTTTTGTGATTGTTTAATACGAGTCCTTGTGATGCCAAAGCGGGAAAGGCTAAGCTTCAATTTTAATTAGTTTTGTCGAGAGGAGAAATATAAAAGATAAAGGCTTTATCTTAACTTTCGCATAGCCACTTTGGTATTTTGTTTTGTTAATGTTCTCAATTAAAAGCTTAATGAACTACACGGATACCCATACAGTTTTGATATGATTTTTACATGTAGAGGAAATTATTAGCTGTTGCTACCATACACTACTCTTGTTCATGAAGAATATATAAAAGTCTATTTTATTATTTATTCGTAAATAATTTATTCCTTATACGAATATTAAATTTATAATATATAAAATTTATATATTATTATAATTTCTAATATATTTATTAATTATTTTAATTTTTAAAATATATGATGGTATATATATATAGATATTAATATGAATCTTAAAATTTATTCAAATAATTTCTTCTAATTATTTTAATTTACTTATTCTTAATAAATACATTCATATTCATATTTATATATAACTAATATATATATATATATATAATAAAAGATATTAATAATAAAAGCCACCTCCAATTCCTTAAATAAATTTATGAAAATGGCAAACTTATGACCAAATTGTTTCTGGAATATCCAACTCAAACAGGACTGTTTGGATATCTGTCTAATCCCAAAAATAAAATTGCTCTTGGAACAACACCGATCACTGGAATTGCAAAGGATAAAACCTTAAAAATATTCTGAAGCAGACATTTTGGAACCCGCCAATGTTTGGGAATAATTGTATTGTATGGTTGCAACATGCAACTAAGTTGATGAGCGATGAAGACCTCGGCAAGGCATGCATGAATGAAGGAAAGGGAACAGATAAAAATGCATGGGAGAGCTGAGAAAATAACCATCACCCTGTTTTAACTCACGAGGGCACGTAATTGACGCAAGATCATAAACGTGAGACGCGTAATGTTTTTAAGCAAGGAAAGAGAGAGAAAGAGAGTGTATATGTGTGTGTGTCTATGTGTAAAACTACGTACGTTAAAGAATACTTCACGGGAAAGCAACCTATAGCATTTATTACGCTTTTGTTTTCAGGAGTCCTACTCTTACTTTGGCTAGTATAAATACAGCATACTTTGATTTGTGTGGTGAAAAGATCAAAAGAACTAAGTAGCATAAAACAAGAGAGAGAGAGAGAGAAAGATAGAATAGCACACTCTCAACCATAGTTATCTAGAACCAAATCATGTCTCACATAGCCGTCGAGAGGAACAGGAGAAGACAGATGAATGAGCATCTCAAAGTTTTAAGATCTTTGACCCCATGTTTCTATATCAAAAGGGTATTTTCTCCCTCTCTATATATCTTCTTTCCTTTCTTATTCCTTTTGTAATATTTTTTTTATGGAAAAAATATTAATTTGGTAGGATGTTAGCTTTCTAAGTTAGCACAGGATCAAATCCATGATCTTTTTCTTCTTGTAATCTTTGTGTGTGTATGTAATCAGTTCTTGAGTTTTTTTTTTCCCTTTTATTTTAGGGAGATCAAGCATCTATAATAGGGGGTGTTATAGAATTCATCAAGGAGTTACACCAAGTTCGTCAAGCTTTGGAGTCCCAGAAAAGAAGAAAGAGTTTGAGCCCTAGCCCTGGCCCAAGTCCACGAACACTGCAGCCGTTGCATCAACTTGATAGCTCTTCCATGATTGGGACCAATTCTTTCAAGGAACTAGGAGCAAGCTGCAACTCTCCTGTTGCGGATGTTGAAGTGAAAATCTCGGGTTCAAACGTGATCTTGAAAGTCATTTGCCACAGAATTCCAGGTCAAGTTGCAAAGATCATAACTGTTTTGGAGAGTCTTTCCTTTGAAGTTCTTCATCTGAACATCAGCAGCATGGAGGAGACTGTCCTGTACCAATTTGTGGTCAAGGTGAAACAACGTTTAACTATTAATTCCTATGATAATTGTTTTATAAATTCATCATATTTAACATTAATATAGTAACAATATATATTTATACGAATACACACAGAAGAACAATCAAGGAAGATAGTGAGATTTCCAAATCTTGAGTTTTTATCAATGATTATAACAATTGGAATTAATAGCCTAGATCAATTACGGTTTCAAGTGATTTAGATGAATCATACACATAAACACATAGTTTTCTGAGAAATTGGTAGATCTTACAACTGTCAATATCCAAAAACCTCAATATACACACAGTACAAATGTCAAAGGATATGAAAGATCATGTTAGCTAGATTGAATTGTAACTTGCATTTCTTGATTTTGATAAACTATCCATGGCATTTTACACCCACTCTACTAAATACGATCCAACTTCTAAAACTTATCAAAGGACCTGTATCCTGACAAATAAATCAATATAATACTTTTTCTTGCGGAGAAATTTAGTTATCATTATTTTTCACTTTTTATTTATCACCTGCTTGATGTGTTTTCCTCCAATTAGCACAATTCCGTGCAATTACCTTAAGTAGATTCCTCAATTGAAAATTTAATTATAGTGCTTTGTCCAACAGTAGTTTGCGTTCATTTTTAACCTGAAATTCAACGTAAACCTTCAACGTGTATTCTTCAGGGATTATGTGTGGTCATTGAGATAATAACGAACAAGTAAATATAATAATACCACTATCCGTGTTACAATAGTATCTGTAAATTTGGATGAGGGTGATCATACCTTTTCACAAAAGAAACATCGAAACCAAGTGAAATCATGTAAGAAAAAGGAACTTCTAAGTTCTAAGCACATTAATATTGCTAGTTATTATCAAATAGAGTTGCAATTATCAAAGAAAATATATAATTTAAAGTATTTTTCTTTAGGTTCTCATGAATATTATATTCTTCATCACGTCATTTTATTTGTATATTCTTTTTAATACAACAGATAGAGCTGGGTTGTCAACTAAGTCTGGAGGAACTAGCAATGGAAGTGCAACAAAGCTTCTGCTCTGATGCTATAATTGCGCTGTGAAGATGTAGCATTTAAAAGAGACCTAATTTCGAATCGTTTGTTAATAAAAGTTTGGCATGTGATAGACATGCATAAAAACCATTTCTTAAGTTACTTGCCACAAACTAGGGTTATTATATCATAACTGTTGTCATAAACTTAATGACAAGGAAAATATCCTGTTGCTTGATATTTGGTAATTAATATGCAAGCATTATTTTTGCTTATATATGAATGTGGATTCAAACGCTCTCATTCATGGATACGAACAGAAGGTAAGTTGATTATGTTACTCTAAAATTATTTCAGTGCTATGTACAAATTAATTAGAACACCACCCATATATCAACTAGTTTTTTTCTTTCTTCTTTTTTTCTTCTCCTTGTTAAGACTCTATCTCAACTAATTAATTAGTATTTGTTCGGCTCTTGGTGAACCTATTAGGGGTTAACATCATCCTTTTGTTTTTACATGTTTTAACACACCCATATTTTACTCAGTAGACCAAATTCTCGTGTAGGATAGTATGTAAAACCAGCCATGTCCACAAATATTTTGTCAGGGATTATATGATTAACTACGTACATCCCAAAAATTGGAGTGTATGGTATGGATAGAAAGAACAAAGAGATCGAGAAAAAAGATATAAAAATAAAATATGAATAAAATTATAAATGATATAATAAGAAATGAAAAGAGAAATAGGAAGAAAAAAATAAAAGTAACTTGTTACAAATAACATGTTGACTTACATAAAGAGAGTCTATAAATTTATTGAAACATAAATTTATGTCTTATTTAAAGAATTTATTTGAAAATAGGTTTTTTAATAAGTTACAATAAAATCTAGATAACTGATTAAGTAGTTTTATAAATTCTAGATAACTACTTAAGCTTTTATAAAGTCTAGCATGCATGTCGTCCACCCTTATATCATACTTTGAGTGGTAGTTTTCACATGTTTCCATGTGCTTTAATTTTATACATACATTTATTTTCTAATTATCAGATCCTTTATTTTACAAGTTTAAAAAATATAATAATAATATATATTTTCTCATTATACAATTTATTTTATGGAGTTAAAAAATGACCTTATATCTAATAAAAAGGTATCAATCATGTATTTAAAATTATAAAATTTAAAATATTACAAAAAAAATGACATTTTATACTATTTAAAAAACACAAATTCGTAACATTTGTCAAATGTTACAAAAGATATATATTAGCAACATTCTTAAATGTTGTCTTTGTATCGAAAAATTGTTGCTAAAAGCCTTTAACAACATTTTTACAAATGTTGTTATTAGTATAAAAAAAAGTGATTAAAAGTTTTTAACAACATGAAGTATACATAATACTAATTGATAAAATATTATAAAAATTTATTAGTAATATTTATTTATATTTTAATGATATTTTTTAATTGTTGTGAAAGATATGCTTTGTTGTGTTTTCTCCAAGTTTGGTTGATTTTCCTTCCCCCACTCTTCTTTCTCTTATAAAAGAAGATGCCCGGGGAGTCTCTTTTCCGCGTTTCTCTGTTCGTTTTTTCTTTGTTTATAAAAAAAAAAATACAAAAACTTCGTAATTTAATAGCATGTAGCGTCCTCAATCATAATAATATTCTGAGCTTAAAGATTAATGATCATGCGAAGCTGTGGATCATATTTAGGAAAAACAAAATTATAATTTAATTTTAAATACTAAAAACATACATTAAGCCTTTTTTAATATTTAATTTTAAATAAAAACATACATTAAGTGTATATAAATTCGTAAGTGAACCTGTACGTAAATATCTGTAAGAATATGGGCCCCTCTCCAGCAAAAAAAAAAAAAGTGGGCCAAAAACCTTTGTTTGGGAATCTGGACTTACAGAAATTTGGATCAATTTCTGGGCTCAAACAAGCTGGATCATTATTGCTTTCAAGCTCCAAACGCTAAAATCAAGAGCTTATAGCACGATTGGGAGTCTGAGACGAGTACCGTGTTAAAACTTGAAAATGATTCTTAATTATTTTTTTTTTTGCTGAATATGATTCTTAATTGGTATGAGAAAGAAAATCAATTTAGAGAAGAAAAAAATCATCTGGGTAGAAAGTCAATGATGAGAAAATGATATTTTTTCATTATTCCAAAAATAGTAAGTTATAAGTACTAATTATTCTTGAAATTTCATAAAATTATACAAAAATTTATTATTTTTTCACATTTACAAGAACACCTCTTATATGTAATATTTTTCAATTAATTAATTAAGAAAGTTAGTATAATATATAAGGAGTGTTAGTGTATTTTTCTCAAATAATTAAGGAAGAATAATATAAAAATAGAAGAACCAGGACAATGTGTGTAATTTTACAAAATTTATACTCTAAAAACAAGAAAAAATAAATATAAAGAGAAGCTGGAAAGCAACTATTTCTTAAATATAAAATTATATTTCTATTAGAAAGGATGAATTTAGCTGCATTAAAATATATTTTAAGATAAAAAATTACTTGTCAGTTGTCACTCCCTTTTCTTCCATGTGAGAAATAGAAATAATTAATCAAAAACTTGGATAGCTCTTCTTTTTTATTTATTTTTTCCTATGAAAGTAGGAGAATCTTCTCCTCTCTCCTATTTCATTCTCATCAATTTCACTTTATCGATACAAAAGATAAATACACATTATATTATTAGGTGTAGAATTTAACTAATTTAACTCAGGCTTACCTTGACAAAATTAAGTTCAGATCAATATGAATAAGTTTGACTAAGTGAATTTACTTTATTAATTCAAACTCAGCTCGCTTCATATTCACGAATTAATCGAGCTGAATGAATCGGTGTCAAATCCTACTGGCTCATTATTTTTTCTTTAATTTTTAGATAATATTTAATTGAGAAGCATGTCTTAGTTGTACTTTACTTTTAAATGATATTTTGTCATTGAAATCTCAGTCACTTTATTCCAAACTTTACTTGTGACAACATGGGCCCCGACAAAAATGGTTTGACAATTTATTATGTTGTTTGACCTGTGCATGGGTGATTGAATTTGTACCAATTAAATTAGATTAAGTATTTCATCATATCTATAGTAATAGTAACGTCATCGTCATAGCCATAGTAGGATTAGGACCACTGCATTATCTGCAAAGTGCAAACAGTTTAATTTGTTCATTGATTACATAGCATTTCATCAAGTGATAGTAAATCCAACACCAACACCTATGGGACCACTAAACTCCGTTCTACGCCATTCTTAGCACTGCAGTAGTGGTGTTAGCTAGCTAGCTTTTAAAGTTTTAACCTTTTCGAACCCAATAATAAACTTTAACCCTCAAGCCTTTTTAATGCAGTAAATTACATGATTTCCACGCCCAGGAAAGAAACCCTCAAAGTTTTTTCACATTCTCAGCGATGTTCACTCGCAATTTCCAAGGGCACAAAAAAGGCGAACATATCTTTTAGCTGCGTATTTCTACAAATTTAGAATTGATGTTTATGCTAATGCAACATTTCTATGTTTAAGATATGAAGTTTATCTGTTTGTTAGTATTTTCTATATTCTTAGCTTCTTTCTAAAATTATTGTTGGTATAAACATATTAAAGAGTTGCTACTTACAAAAGAAAAAATAGAAACAGATTGAAGACCATTTTTTTTAACGTGATTAACTACTTTTAGTTTGGTCTTTTTTAAATTGTTTTTTGTTTTTACATTATTCAAATTTAAAATCTTAGGTAAGAGATTTAAGTCTAATTTCACTCGTATCGATAATTTGTTAGTAGATAGAAAAATATTAAATAAGCATAAAATATTGATGTATTTAATCTAAACTATCTTTATTTAATATAAGATGCAAATGTAATTTTTTTCTGTGAAGTGCTTTTTAAACTAGTAATATTATATCACTTTACAATTTTTTTCATTTTAAATAATTAATTGTAAATACAAAATATAATTTATACATTAAAATATTTATTTATTATATTTCATTTTAATTATATAAAAAAAATTATATTATGCACCACACATACTAGTTATTTAAACAAATTATAACAACTAATGCAAAGTTGTTGGATGAAACATGAAACTATAATTTTAGCCAAGGGTATGTGTTTGGATGCCTTCTAAAAATTATTTTAAATGAAATTAGTTTTGGTTAAAATTAATTTTGAATTTATATGGTTTGGGTTTGAATGTTTTATTATAAAATTTAAGCTAGAAATAAAATTCAGTACAAATTTTTTTATTCAACTTAGAAATTATTTAAAATTTTTTTGATTTAAATCAATTTTGATCATGAATTAACGTGAAACCAAATATATAAAAATATATTCAACATTAATTCTAGACCTAAAATCAATTTTCTAGCTCCAAAGTCCAAACTAAACAGATACTTAATTTTATTCCAAATCAATTATATAAACAATTAATTTTATATATCATTACTCACGCATACAAGTCAAGACTCAAGTAACGTGCGTTGGGGCAAAAGTCGAGCGTGGGGACCAATGTACTTTGGTTATGCGGGGAATATATTTTGTCAGATATCTTTCCTGAAAAATCTAAACTCACCCACCAACTCTCTCATCCCAATCCTACTACCATACCCTCATAAATTAATGATACTAATACTTTCTCTAAAATAATGAAATCAGACCCACCAGGCCCAAGCCCAAGCCCAGACCCATATGACACAGTACACTGCAACCTAAGTTGAACATTGCTACTGGTCTGGGATCAGAGGTTAGGCCCAGCCAAGCTCAAGCTTCCGGTTGCATGCAGACTCGGCAATGTGAGCGTTGAGAAAAATGAAAATGAAGTTGTTACTTGATTGATGCTGAGATGCTTACTACAGGTCAAAGATTACTCATATAAAAACTTTCTTGTTCCAGGCCTTCTTTTACAGCTGTCAAAGTCAATTTTTTTTTTATATTTTCTTTGAATCAAGAATAAAATATAGATAAAAAAGAAATAAAAATGATAGAGATAAAAGAGAAATAGAATGAAAAATATATTTTCTTCCTCTCTAGTTTTACTCAAATAAACAGTTTTCTTTTCAAAGCAAATAAGAAAGGATTTGTTTAAGTATTTTTGTATGCATTATGTTTGGTTATAGATGCCGCGTAATATTATCTAATCATCATTAACTTTTGTGACGGAATCACTATTTATTTTAGAACCAGAGGGACAATGTACTATATAACATATTATAATAGTAGTAATAAACTAAATTAAAATATGAACTTCAAGATAGTGTGCCATTCAAAAGTTTATTTTAAACAATTTATGCATGTGAATTGTGTACTAGTAGTACTAATATTCTTTTTTGATTAATACTAGTATTATATAGGAAAACCGTGTGTGGATAAAATAAAATAAAATGAAACTTGAAAGAAAACTTGCGAGTTGCGACTTCAATTAACTTGGGAAGCACATTTTTCTTACATTATTTATAAGAGACAAGAAGTCAGAACTCTCGAGTCTAAACCACACTAAAACCAAGGTTGCATATTCACCCAATCCAACAAAAAAATTGAGAGCATGTGAATTTGACATTTTGACCTCGATGACACTAGGCAATAATCATGACTCCTTTTGTCGCTAACTAGTGATATTTGTGTAGTTCTCATCATTTTTTAAGAATTAGTTATAGCAGACAACAAAAGAATTCCTTTCGGCGTTAGCCAAAGTTTAATCTAAAATTAAAAATTTAATTAATTCAAATTGATTTTAACTGATTTATTTAGAGAAATAAAACTTTCATGATAAAACTTAAATGTGGACTTCATTTAAAGATATTAAAAATGTGTATATAATTTTTTTTTCTGGTAAGGTTTGCATTATTAGTTTATGTTCATTACAGTTTTAATTATCGACATGATTAATGCTTTGCATTCAGTGATGAACCATATTGTCTGCTGTTGCTTAAATGAGTACAAATTTAAGAACAATATTTATTCATAATAGGATTAAGTTACTTGGAACTTGAAGCATAGACTCGGAATTTAGAGTGTACTGTTGAGGGGTGGAGTATGGACTTGTTTACCAAACTAACTACCCTTGTTTTGCACAGAGCGACAATGAGTTATTGGTACTGCACCTTTCTTTGAATTTTTAACAAGAAGACAACAACAAAAAAAGAAAAAACTTTCCGCAATTTATGGCCGCAGCTAAAAGACATGAAAGAATCATCATGTAAAGCTATAAAATATTACAATATTTATCCTCCGCCTAACCCATTACTATCATAAAGAGTAAATTAGACCTACATCTTTTTAAATAACTATTTTTATAATCTTTCTTTTACTTAAATAAAGGAAATATTGATAAAAAATATTACAATATTTAATATTCTAATTAAAATATAAAAAATTATTATATTTCTTCATTAATTAGTAAGTAAAAATATTATCGAAATAGGCCGGTAAGCAAGATATAAAATGATTTTTCATTTGATAAAATTCTTTGGTTTTCTTTGAAATAAAATAAAATCTTCAAATATACTTACCATATTATAAACCATTAAATTTAGAGTCGTAGTTATAGTTATATATAAACCTAATACTATATTACATAAAAATAATTAAAAAGTTTTTTTAAAATAATATATACTGTAATTGTTAAAAATTATCAA
>PYAF01004279.1:2051385-2078159 GCA_007407185.1 Glycine tomentella | reverse complement strand
AAAAAAAAAAAAAGTTGTCTCAAATTAATGATTCTCTACCTTTTAATTATTAATATTTAAAAATAAAATTATACCATAATTTAAATTATTTATTATAATTCTATAATATACTTTATAAATTCAAAACTATTTAATTTTTATATATTTTAATTACAATATAATTAATATATTAAAAAAATCTATTATAAATTTTAATTGTATAAAAACAATCTTTATCATGTATAATGCACCAACTAAAATACTTATATACTAACATTAGGTTAATCTAACTATCTGAGATTGAGTATAATCAAGTTTAAACATCTTAGGTAATATTTTGTTTAAATTTTGTGAATGAAAAAAAAAATGAAGTCAAATTAGAGACTCACCCAAAGTAGTTAGTTAAATTCTCAATGAACATTGCTATAAGGAAAATTAATAGAATCTGTCATCTTAAATTTGAGAATCTAAAAATAAGTTTGGATAATACTTCTCGAAATCAAACAATTTCTCAAGGTTATCATTTGATGGTTCATAATAATTTGGTTCAATTAGAAATCAAATTTAAATATTAATATGATTATTGATTATTAAAAATATAATTAAATTAAATTGTATGAATATTCAAATTAGACATTCAAGATCTTTTATAACTCAAGCTTTTATAAATGTATTTTCTTACTCTCTAAATCATTTTTTATGATTTAGATTGTACTTAAAATATATTTGTTAAGTTTAATTTATTCTAAAATATTCAAAATAAATTTTTTTAGTATATTTTTTAGATATTAATTTTGTTATGATTAAATTTGCAATAAGAAAATTTTAAATATATTTTCTGATATAAAAATTTTAATAACTATTTTTCTGATAAAAAGTTTTGAATTTATTTATCAATATGAAAATTTATTTATTTGAAAAAATGTATTATAATTAATTAATGAAAAATTGATTAGTATTATGAAATTTGCCTTTTATTAGCCAATCATAAGTAATCCAACAATTAAATAATCAATTCTAATTATTTCAATTTAATTATATAAAATTAAGATTGTCCATCTTTTTTGTTTGTTTATTTATTAATTTGAATTTAATTTCCATTTTAAATTTCAAATATATTCTTTATTCATCCATTTATATGCTTTGTTTTATTTTATCTATCTACCGTCTATCTTTTATTGTATTTCCTTTTGTTTTGTCTCTTTTTTTTTTTTACTTTCTAATGTGTTTTTTTTTTTCCAGTTTAACATGTGTGACAAAAATTGTTTTAGTCAAGTAACATTTTTTCTCCCTTTCAATTTATCACATGCTATTTCAAAGAAAAATATTTTATGCATCTTCCTCTATAATGTTAAAATTGATCTCTTTTGTTGTTTTCTCAAAGATGGTGGATATAATAAGATGGGTGTGCGTGCGTGGAACAAAACGAGTGACTATGATTAAGAATGATGTTGATTATGGTTATATATATAATATAAAATACTATATATATATATATTTATTTATCTCTTATATTATATAAAAATATTATTTCATTTGTACATCCTCAACTTGTGTTTGCTCCATCTTTTAATTTGGATCATAAGTATAGTGATTAAAGATGACGAACAAATGTGTATTGAAATTTTTTGTGGATTAAAAATAAATAGTTTAATGGATATATGTTGAAAACATTATGAACAACACACAAAAATCAAGAGAGGATGAATTGGTTGATCTTGGTCAATTAAAAATTCTTAAATAATCAGAATTAAAAAGATCTCATCATAAAACAGTTCAAGAAAGCTTTAAACCAATTAAACACCAAACCTTAAAGAATGCAATAAAAAACTTCTTCTATTGATTGTGAAATGTTGCACCAACGAATGCATCAACGAATGGAAAGTTATAATCACAAGAAAAGATAAAGATGAAGTAGTCAATACAAATATTTATATTGGTTCACTTATCAACCTAGAGAAGTTACATCCCGTTCTTCTAACCAACAAGTTAGAGTTCCACTAATAACAATTTGTTTCTTACTAACCCTTACAGCCACTTTTATTAACACCTAGATCAAGAACGAGATATCTAACTCACATAAGTTCTCTGTGATCAAGACATAGAGAAAACCTATATCTACTCTTACCTTTAGAAACACATATTCTAGAAAAAGCCTCAAGAAAAACTATTGTTATAGTTACACAAAAAGAAATCCAAAAAAGAATTTACAAACAAGTTGTATGGAAAGAAACCACCTGATGATCCACTAATGATATATACAAAAGATTACCAAACTTGAATTAATGGTGAAAGAAAACTACTTTAAAACTTTTCTTCCAAAATCTTCTTTTGAAACTTTATCCAAAAAGAAATCTTCTTTAGAAATCTTGAAGCTTGAAGATTCGTGGGACTAACTTAAAATAACACTTTGGTAATTCGTTGCATTTTTTCAAAACATGCAACAACTATCTATAGAAAATTGTTTGTAAATGTCATTAATCGATTAATTTATTAACGTAATCGATTAAATTAACTTATGTAATTGATTAATTACTCATTTAATCGATTATAGTGTTCTTGAACTTTCTGAAAAATATTTATGAGCAATGTAATCAATTATCACATGAAGTCTTTGTTTCAAAACGCGTCAAGTAATCAATTACTATCATATCGTAATCGATTATCACATGAAGATTATTCTGTGATTTTGTGTAGTATAATCGATTACCATACTCTTGTAATCAATTAAAGTGTTCTTTAAAACTTAAGTAATAGATTACCATTTGCTAGTAATCGATTAAATCAGTGAGAAAATATTTTTCCAAAACTTAGACATGGAACACTTAATTTTTTATGCAATCATGAAAACTTTATGTTTCAAAAAAACTTTTTCACTAAACTTACTTTTATGAAAACACGAATGCAAAAACATGAATGAGCTTTATGCAATGGATCATAAGAAGTCTCATCTTAGATATACACAAATTATAACTACCAATCAATTGAATTGGCATGTACAAAACCTAATACTTTCCTGTCGCCTAAGAGCCTCAGTTTTTTTTTTTATCCTCTTGAGCTCCCTGTGACTAACACTTGTGTTTAAGGGTAAAATAAATCAATCTTTTACTTTACTTGCTTATTAACGAGAGTTAGTAACTTAAACTTATAGGTAAATGTAATTTGAAATTACTTAAATAAATTTAATTATATATAAATTAAATTACTCTAATGTAATTATAGTATAAATATAAAAAATCAAGTTATCTATTTTTATTATAAATATATGTTTTAAAATTATTTTTTTAGAATAACAATACGCCTCAAATTTGTTTGCTTCTAATTTTGTTAACTGATACGAATATACTTGCAAGCATATGCACATTGATCCACACACATGCATACACTCATGCATGGACACAAAGATAAATATATAATTATATATTTAAAATAAAAAAAACATCACAAATACATTAAAAATTATAATAATATAAGAATCTGTAAATTGTAAACATAAGATCTCATGACACAGTTTATTATACCACTGTAATTAAAAGGAGAGACTCACAAAGTAATTAGTCAAATTCTCCAAAAAATATTATTAACAACAAAATTAATAAATACTTTATACTAATAACATAGTACAAAAAAATAAAATATGTTAATAAAAAAACTAAAATATGTTAGTTATACATGTAAAACAATCAAAATATTAAAATTAGAGAGTTTGTAATACTCACACATCATGCATCATGATCAATTAATTGAGTTAAACCTTCTTAATAATACACAATCTAAGTATGTAGTTGGAGTCCACCCAAAATTTCCCCATTATAAAAGAAGAAAAATTCTGTGAAAAACAAATTCTCGCTCAAGATACTAGTTAATAAATTAATAAATAAAACATATTAAAAAGTAGTAATTAAAATGTAGTATTACCAGTACTTTTTGATATCTATAAAAATATAATAATAGTAGTACTTTTAGTAAGTTTTTAATAAAGTCATTGATTGATTAAAGTTTACCTTAAAAGAAAAAAAAACCTTTCATGCACGTTAATTGAAAAAAATATTTTCCAGAATTGAACACCATTTAGCAGAGTGAGAAGGAGAAAATCAACAGAAAGTATGCAAACATGCAATCCGTTGTTGGATTTATGTATCTTTGTGCCTCCTACCTTGCATGCTTCCAAACACTGCCCCTACTGCACTTATATAAACAAAAAATATCTTCATACTCATAAATTAGTTGTGTAAATCCAAACATCACACATGCCAGCAAGTTGTGGTCACCATCATAAATATGCCTAGCTAAAAATTACTTAATGTTTTCTTCTTTTACAAAATTGCCAATAATTTAATATTTACTTAAAGCAAGTTTTGTTTTAATGGTTGAATATGATGCATATGAAACCTTCTAATACTATCTTCAATTCTCATGAATAAAAAAAAAAAAACTTAAATAACTTCCAGATCTCTTATATATACCTAATTTTTGTTTGTTGTTATTTTGAATCCATGATACATATAAGTTATTTAAAGTCTTTGACGACAATTAGTAATAACATAACATCATACCAATAATTAATATATATTGACAGAACCATTAAAATGATGTCAAATCATCACTTGACTAACAACAATAATTAAGATAAAAAATTTTAATATATCATGAATTTAAAACAACTTTTTTTATCAAAGATTCAAAACAAAAATCAAATATATATCCAATATATATCCAATGTATACCAATAACAAGTATAAGATTCAAAAAGAAAAAAATGTGTGTATATATATATATATATATATAATATTAGGAAGTGGTAACAAATTTATGAATTGGGATGGCAAAATCCACACTAGCTTTTAAGAATCCTGGTGAATTATTCTGGGGATGTAAGGAATGATGATATCAGATCAACAACGGCTTCAACAGTCAACCCATGTGAATATCCTATCTTCTGAGCGTAGTGCCCCATTTGCACTGTGATTATCGAGAGGTTCCAATTAGCTGCAAAAAAACATTGGTTTGTGGATGCTGTAACTAAATAAATTAAATGGGATGGAACACATACAACAGTGTCATCAGTATTTTTTTCCAATAAATAAATTCACTCCTGACACAGGAATTTGGGGTTTATCATCACAATAAAACCACTGTTTTTGGTTGATGCTGGGTCCATGCCTCAAAATGCCAATTCAGTGTGCACCCCACCACGCACACATTCATGATTTCCCTCACATTGAAACCAGGGACAACGTCAAATATTATAAGGGGTCGAAAAGCAACACAAAGCATTCTTTAATGGACACGATGTTACTGTGCGTGCCAGAACAAAATGATAAAGAATGGCAAAAGATTGATTGTGAAGAAAAATTTAAGACTTCCGGAGGAAAAAAGACTGAGATAGGCGCTTCTTTTTTTGTTCACCCCATTCTCTTTCTTTTTTCGTTTTTCTTCTGAAAATTTATTTCTGTTTAGCAACATATAAACACATATAAACATCTCACATGGAGGAAGCCCACCACCATAACCACATCCCCCCGTTTACATGATCTCATATAGTTCCCAAGATCATAATATTATAATATCTATAAAATTACTTCCCTATGGTGACCAAAAGCTCTAGTTTAACATAGAGAGGGAAAAAAAGGATAAAAAGAAAAATTGAAGAAAAACCAAACTAAAATTAAAAACTCATTTCCATTGTATAATATTGCATCATCAGATTAGAAAAGGCTTGCAACCACCATCACCATTCACCACCATCACCACCACCACCACCACCACCCATTACTCTTTCACATAACACTGCAGCTGGAAGTATTCTCATCATTGAAATAGTTGGAATATGGTTCATGAGGAGGAGGAGGAGGGTAACTATAAGGAGGAGGGTACATGTAATTGACAGCCATAGGAGGCCTAGCATACATCATTGGCTGGAATCTATCATTCCCCATTGCCCTTTGTTGGTTCATCATTGCAGCCATGTATTGCTGTTGTTGGTAAGGGTTGCCAGGCATCATATCTGGCCCACCACCACCAACACCACCTTGGAAATATCCACCGCTGGCACTGGCACCACCACCACCGTTCATCGCGGCGGCAGCTGGAAGGCCTTGAACTGCTGTCATGTTGCCCATTTGGGTCATGGGCATGTTGCCCATAGGGATGCTCATGTTATTCATAGGACCCACATTAGCCCCAACCAAACTAGGATTATGACCACCCATGTTTGGGAACATGTTCATAGCTTGAACACCTTCAGCCATTCCATTATTACCCTTTTTACCTCCATTCCCATTGTTATTTGGTATTCCACCACCACCACCACCACCACCACCATTATTTTTGTTGTTTCCATTCTTACCCTCTGGCACCCCACCTCCATTTTTGCCACCATTGTTTTTGTTACCTCCACCTTGAGTTTGATTATTTCCTCCGCCGCCGCCACCACCACCACCGCCTCTCTTTCCTCCATTTCCATTTTTACCCTCATTTCCACTACCCATGTTATGCACTTGAACAGGCACAAGTCCTCCACCACCACCACCTCCTTTTTTCCCATTATTACCTCCACCATTACCACCTTTCTGAGCAGTCATCATACTGTTCGACATCATCTGAGCCCCATTACCCATAGGGACATTACCAATATGAGGCTTAGCACCCATGGGGGGCTTCATCATCATCATCTTATTCAGAGAATGCTGAGGATCATCCATTTCATCGTCATCGAACTCGTCGTCGAACTCATCATCATACTCGTCTAATTCATCATCAGACAAATCATCCTCAGGCAAACTGAACTTGACCGCCTTCGGATTCGGGTTCTGGTTGGGCATCTTCATGTCATTGAATTGAGGCAGCTTCAGATCTTGAAACCGTTTCATCTGCTGAAGCTGTTGGAGCTGCTGCTGAAGCTGCTGTTGAGAGTTCTGCTGCTGTTGGGGGTTCTGCTGCTGTAGATTATTACCCTTTGGCTGGTTATTCACACCACCACCCTTCTGACCCTTGTTGTTTGCCCCACTTTTGCCATTGTTAATCTGCATGTTCTTGAACTGGTTCGCCATGTTGTTCTGGTTGTTGTTGCTGTTTCCTTTGGGAGCACCCCAGAGTTCTGCATGTTTCCCTGATTTCGCAAGCTTCTTGATGAGAACGTTGGGGTCCACATTCCCTGAAACCGTCACCTTCCCTTGTTCGGCATCTATCTCGGTGGTAAACACCCCTGCGAAAATAAATGGACTCAGTAATAACCAAACACTATTTTTGTCTCAAAGATATGGCTACAGTGATATAAGATTTTGCTTTTTTCTTCAAGGAACAAAAAAAAAAAGCTTTCAAGAGTGAAATACTGAAATGAGATTATAACATGAGATTTTTCTTATAGAGGCATAACATACCATCAATCTTCTGCAAGATTTTCTTAACTTTGTTCTTGCACCCGTCACAGTGTATGTTCACTTTGAGAACACATTTCTGCACGTACAAGCAATCCCAAGAGGCAACACAGCATAAAAAGAAATTTCGTCGTAAATAAGAGGAATTGTTGAAATGGGGGTAAAAGTAAAACAAAACATGAAACTTTATCAGAAATGACACACACGCAAGACAAAAAAAAGAAAAAATAGGAAAACCAAACTCAGCAGCAAGTAAAAAGCATGGAAATTAACATGTGAAAACGAGAAAGGTGGGAGTTTCAGATGAAAGAGCATACCTGTATCTTCAAAAACTCTTCTTTACTCATGGTCTTACAAGGCAATGGAGCAAAAGACTGTAAAAACAAAGAAGGGAAAATGCAGAAAGGGGTGATAGTAGATCTGAGAAACTGAAAAAACAGAGAATAAGCTAGAGAGGGTCTTTCGATCTTTGGCTTATCGTGTAGAGCTTTTGGAAGCAAACACAGAGCCAATGACAGAAAAGAAAAGTGTCTCAGTCTCTGAGTGAGCAGAGAAAGCGAGTCTGAACGGCGAAGCTCAGACTCGGAGAGAGAGAAAGAGAGAGGTTCAAAAATGGAGGGTAGTCATTAAAACCTCTGAATCCTGTTTTTCAGGGTGAGTGAGAAAGAGAGAGAAAGAGGGTTGAGAGCGGAGAGGCATGAGCAAAAGGAAAAAGAAGCTCTAACACAGAGAGAAGAGAACGGTGCTCCAAGAGTTCACTCTTTCTTTTGTGCCTTTATTTATTGAACAAAAAATATTGTACCTGTACAATAAAATAAAAATGTGTCATAAATTAGATTAAAAGAGGAGAGAGAACAGTGACATAAAAGAGTGTTTTAAAGATTGTAATAAAAGAGTTTTGTATTTATTTATTGTATTATTATGAGTATATATTTTAGCAGCCACGGATGATGTTGGGAAATTTCTAGTTTCTATGTTGTAGGTGTACTGTAAATCGTAACTCCCAGCAATTTTAACCATGGCCATGTGGAGCGTTTGGCTTGGCTAAGATTCTACTTTTAACTCTCTTCACTGTCTTCTCTTTGGCTTGACTTGGCTTCGCCAAAGGTTAGATTCGATCACTCACAACTCACACTGCTTTTGTTTAGATTTTCGAAAAATGAAAAATAGATAAATTGTAATTTCAAGTACTACTGTACTAGAGAATAGAGGCATCCCTGAAATTATTGTTTAATTAGATATATTTTTTTCGAATTTTAAGCCCAACTTTTTTCTCTTTAATTAAATAAGAAAACTTAAATATTTTTTCTCTATCTAAACATAAAGTAAAAATAAATGCAAATACTTTTAGGTAAATTTTAATTTTAATTAAGAAATAATACACAAAGTATTTTTAGTACAGAGCCTAAGTTTTTCCAAAATCCTATTATTTTTGAAAAAAATCTTAATTTTATTTAGTTTGGTAGAAAAATAAAATACTAATATTTTTATTATTATTAATTTTAAGAAATAATTTACTTATAATATTTATTATTAAATAAAGTGAAAAATTCTAATCTTACATACAATAGTAGTAATTCTTAACATTCAGAAAAAAAATAATAGTAATTCTTAATAGAGTCTTGTTAAAACGTAACTTAAGGATCTAGTTAACAAACATTAAATTTACCACATTAAATATTTTTGTTTGACTATAAAAGGTAAGTATTAAATTAATTTCACCTTTATGATGTAATATATGTTAGTTACAGTTCATCCTTATTTCCTTAACTCACGTACAATTTTTTTTTATATATGTATACACTGGTAACTTTCAATATAGTCAAAGTAACCTAAGGATACTAATTAAGAAACACTAAATATATCTCATTAAATATTTTTGTTTGACAAAAAAAAGTAGAGTATTAAATGAATATTGCATTTGTGATGTAATATGTATATTTTTTTTGGTAAAAAAGTCCATGCTTTTTCCTTAACTTACGTACAATATTATAAGTCAATTTTTAATTCGTGAATTATAAAGGACAGATTTTTCAATTTTAATTAAAAAATAAACTAAAAACATTTACAATATTACACATAACAAGCTATAGAAAATTTACTGACAAAGCCAAACAAAACTTATAATTCTAAGTTATTGGCATTCTAATCCATTATATTAAATAAAGATTAATTAACAAGACAATGTTGTAATATTTTTTTTCCTTGTAAAATCAACACGCTAAACAAAAATTCAGCAAGGTGACTATGTGAGAGAAAGAATAAGCTTTTTCTTTCGTTTTCTATTTCTTTTCTAAAAAATTACGTTAGGTAGTCTTGGTCTCTTGGCAAATACAAATGTGTTGATGTAATGCGTGAGATTTGATGTTGGGGGCTTGAGTTAAGTGTATAATACATACTTGTTACTACGAATGTGTCTTAATTATTAAGAATAAAATATGAAATATCTTTGTTTTCATTGGTAATTTTTTTATTCTTTAATCTTTTGATAATAAGCATTAGCATATGTGAATGAACTCTGTCAGATTTTATCTTCCAAAATTGGGTGATACAATTAATACTGCATTTATTATAGCTAATGGCTAACTTGTAAATTTCCTTTTTAGAACTGGTTTTTGGTACATTTGCACCAGTGTCTCTCAAGTGGACTTACACTCAAAAATCACACTCCGGATCCACACGTCCATGATCACACCAATAAATTTTAGCAGATTCCTGCGATCTTAGAATTACACCTAAAAACAGGTCATTCTATGTTATTTATTTTCCTGGGGTAGAAATAATCATATCATATCGAAATTCAACTGAATAGTGCTAAATCTATAACAAGTTGGACTTAGTTGCGTTAGGTTTGTAGAGGAACCCGCCATTGCATACCAAAAGTCTCACCTATTGAATTCCATCAATCAGAATATGCGAATGTTGTGGAAACAACGACGCCTAAACCACTCGGGAAGGGTGAGTTTGCCATGAAGATTAGCAACCAATAGCCTTTTTGTTTAATGTTATTTGGATTAAGAATGAAATAGAAAGGAAAGAATTAGAATGAAAAGAAATAGAAAGGATAGAAATAAAGAGGAAAAAATAGAAAATATGTTTTGTTTGAATGAATAGAAATAAGAAGGAAAAGAGAAAGAAAAAAAAAAACTTCTCTGCTTATTTGGATTAGAGGAAAAATAGAGGAAAAATAAATTATATGATAAATATGTTTTTACTCTATTAAATTTTTAACATAAAGTTTTCATTCCTTTATTTTTTTTTTATTTTCTCATATATATTTTCTATCCAAATCACCCCCAATTCCACTCAAAACAAAATAAAATAAATATCAATATTCCTCCTAATTTTTCCCCACTTAAATTACCCAAAAAAAACAATGTGTAAAGGGGGCTTGTACACCCATATTTTCATGATGAAGGAATTTGCAAAAGCTTCTATTCTCTATTTAGAATATCACATGAGAAAAATAACAAATGTGCTAAAAAGCATGTGCGAGATTTACTAGGGAAGCACAAACCTAATTTTTGTATATAATTATGGAAACTCATACTTAGATTGGTAATATATGAGGGTTTTCTAGAATTAAGTCGACTTACGATAAAACATCAATTGTGGAAGCACGAGGATAAGCTAGAGGCACTCCTTTATACTGACGACCATAGATACATATCTATACTTTTGAATTTTTGATGTCACTATCGGAGATAAAACTTGGGCATGTATTGTAGTATATGTAACATCCAATAAATTAGTTTAATTAGATCACTAAATAATTAAATTTTATTTTGTGTGTAGTGGACTTTAATCCTTAAAAGAGTACCAAAGAAGGCTTTTAAAGCACAATAAGGGGCTTGAATTTTGATCCAATACAAATACAGGCACTTGACCCTATAAAGGAAAGAAACAAAAATGAAACAAAGAAGGAAAAGATGAGAACCTAAGCCTCCCATAGAGCCTAGGTCTCATAACAGGCGAGTCTATCACCTCATTTGTCTTCCCCACTCCTCATGTTCTTGGTTGATGATTACTTATTTGATTTGTATTTTCGTAGGTATTATTCGTGAATAAAGTTGGTTGGATGGTAAAAGAAGAAGAGATGGAGGAAAAGGTCTTGGTTGGATTCTCCTCGCTAAACAAAAAATTAACTTCTACTTCTGGTCCTATATATAAACAACATAATACAAATCATCAAGATTAATGAAAGTGGTTCATTTAGTTATTTATAATTAATACTACCATAAATTAAATTTTAATTCCAAAAATACCTTTAAGTTTAAATGATAGTTATATTTAATGTGAGAACTCATAATCCAATGATTAAAAAAAGTACCAATAAATAATGCACTTTTTTAAATGCTAAAATTTCTAATTTTCCGCTAAAACTTAATTTTAAATTTTTCATTGAAAAATTTGTTTAAAATTATGATTTCCCACCAAATGGTTAGTAACAGTGTCGTTACCCTCTCATTCAACTCTCCAAAAATTACAACAAGTTTCATCGTCATTTACTTTACCAGATATTAGAACTTGCTAATTTTTTTGGTTTGGTTTTTGGGTGTAGCGTGGGGTTGCTATTCTGATGTGGTTGTCATACTGTTATTGCAGTGCTAATATTTTTGGTTTGGTTGTGGGTATAGGGTGCTGTTGTTGTGTTGCTATTCTATGTCAGTAAATTGGTAGTAAAGATATGGTGGTGTTACTATTTTTGGTTCTATGTGAAGATATTGGAGAAACTTTGCTTATTGCAACCTCTTAGAGCATAGGTAGGAAATGAATTGCAAATCAAATGCAAATCTAAATTAAGTGGAATGCACTATAACATTGCATATACACCAATATGTCCAATTACTTTAGCCATCATGTACACATAAGATGCCATTCTTGCTTGCCAAATGATTCAATGAATTTGGATCATTAACCCAATTATACCATGAACAATTGACACTTTTTTGTTTGGCCGATAGTCATGTCCAGACTGAATTCAGAATTTGAAACCAAACTTTCTCACATTAACAACACAAAGTAAATTTCCACATAACAACACAAAGTAAATTTATTTTAATCCTAAAAAGTATATGATCCCACACTTCTAGGTTCTACACAAAGAAGACATGTCATTCTTAATTATCGCTCCTACATATAATTTGCCACGTGAATAAGAAAATCTACCAAATAAAAACATCCAAATTTATTCATGATTAACCCACCAATCCTCATATACCATGCATGATCCCTTTAAGCTTGCACCTCCCACCACCTTATTATGCACTTGAGATGTAGGTATCCTCCTTCACGTGAAGCCAAAATGTGTAAAATTGAGTTCATTGAATAGTTATTCTATTATCTTTTGTTCAATTGAAGAAATTACTTATATTAATAGTAGTAGTGGAATTTTGGTGGATGAAAAAGACTAAATTTTTGTAAGATTGAGTTCACTGAAAAATTTAGTAACAATAAGTTCTATCAAAAACCCAATCACAAGATTACAATTGGATTCAAGCAAAATCATAAACACTAACAAAAACTAAGGACAAGTTTTCTGAACAAATACTTATCCAAAATCATAACCTCGTTATCCATTGGTATTTAATCAACTTGGTTGAATTTATCTAAATATATCTTCAACAATGATAGAACATCATTGTTCAAAGCTTTATTTTCACGACCAAAATCATGTCCTTCATCTGGAAATATGTTAAGGCCAGGAAGCTTCTTATTGTTGCATCCATTGGAAGTTGAAGGAGAACAATCATTCAAGTTAACCTCTTTGTTTTCTGTTAAATCATACTTAAGCCATGATTTTTGCTTGCATCTGAAAATGCTTTCTCCACACTTCTTTTCATCTTTACTTGTCATGTCCATTGAATCTTTAAAAATAATGAGTTTATTTGAATTTGTAGGCAACAAGTTCAAATAAAAAATCACTTTCACTTCTACTTGATGCTTGAGACCCATGGAGATGCTCTAGTGGAAGATGGCCCGCTCCTCAAACTAAAGATAGAAAGAAAGAATTAAGGGTATCAGTGGGTGTTTCTTCAAGTTAATAGTGGTATGTACTCCACTTCTAGAGAGTCCCTTCAGTTTCCTTATGTGCAAAAAGAGCAAAGAGTCCTTTCAGTTTCTTTAGGTTCACAAAGAACGTTAATTACTCAATCGAAAAATTAAGGCGCTTACATTGTACAGGGAATAAGTGGGTGTCTAGTAAATAGAGTTAGCAATAAATTAAGGGTATAAAAGATATTTAACTCTGAATAAGTTTGAAAATTGATCATTATTGCTTATAATTAGAACCAAAGAAATATACCATTTGTTGCTTATATATAAGACTAGAGGTAATATTAAAAACTAACATTTGCTGATAAAAAATCGTGAATAAGGTGTAATGTTGATTTTTGCATTGTTTTCATGATTAATGGATTTTGAATAATTTGATGTTTACAAACTTATGAGTTGATCACTCAGAGAGAGATAAATGATCAAGTTACTTTAAGAGTAACTCTAAAGTTACTTTCAATCACAATCATTCATTTTCTTGAAATTTAATGGTTTTGAGTAATAAATCTTAACCATCCCCATCCTCACCACTCATCTTGTTTAAATCTAATAGTTAAGATTGATTACTCATTGGAATAATTAAATTTAAAAAAATGAATTGTAGAGATTCTAAGTGGTAACTCTTTTAGAGTTACTCTTGAAATAACTTGATTCCTTCTTAAGTAATTTGAAATAATTCTTTTAGAGTTATATATATATATATATATATTACATATTAACGAAATTATTTATCAATATATTATATTTTTTCATATTAGAAACTGAATGAGAATAACTCATTTTCAACAACTAATTTAAAAAGAAAAAGGATTACCCTAGTCTTATAAACAATATCCTAATTGGAAATGGATTTTCTAAAATGACTTTATGTTTATCGTTGTGTTAGGAAAATGTGAATGAAATAAGGGTGAGGTTGAAATGCAATGAAAAAGAATGAAAGGTAAAAGTGAGAGTTGTTTGTCATAAATAAAAGTAAGCTGAAAGTTTCTAAAATTTGTGGTCCTCATAGGTTTATCTTTCATCCCAAAGAGAGGTGAACTGTTGTGAATTGAACAATAAAACCAATGTTGGAGGAGCCAAAATTTGTTGTTGCTGAAATTAAACCTTGAAGCCCCTTGAGAAACTCGTTGCATCACTTGAGCAAAATGTGAAACATAATCGATTATGGTAAACACATAATCAATTATTTTACACTTTTCTAATAATTAGCTCTCGAGTCACCTTTTCTTCATGCATATAATCAATGTGTGTTTGGATCAGTATTATGAAAATCGACCCGGTCGAGTCATTGGATCAATGAGTTAAAGGTCGAATCGATGAGTCATTTATTGGTTTGGTTGACCTGGTATATATATAAAAAATATATAATATAGCTAACAAAATGTGAACAATTCATAATCTATATTTCAATATTACATAATCATTTATTACTATAAATTATTTGTTGGGTGTTATCATTAAATTACTAAAGAAATTCTTGTTGTTTTCTATTGCTAACTAAGTACAAAAGTTGTCAAATGATCATAAGCAAGTATGGTGGAGATGTATAAAACATATAAATATTAAATCATTTCAAGATCAAAATAATAATTGTTAGTTGTTATATATTATTATCAAGATCAAAACAATTTTATAGGAGCATATTATATGCTAGTATTTAATACTTAGCTATTAATGGTTTAACATGTTTTAGGAATTCAAAAATAATTCTATTAAACAAAGGAATTGAAAAAAAATGATTGATTGGGTCAAACTGAGTTAATTCAATCAGGACCACCGATTTTGACCAAACCTGACGGGTTAAATTGGGTTGATCTGGGTCGACTGCATTTTCGATCTGATAGCTCACTCACACTGGGCCACCAGTTTCCAGTTTGATCAGCCGGTCCAGTCCGGTTTTCACAACTATGGTTTGGATGAACATTCCTAGAATTGATTTTGAAGTGATATAATTTATGTTTTTTTTATAATTTTTGTTAGAATTCATTTTGAAATAAAATTAAATATTATTTTTATCCAACTGAGGGACTACTTAAAGTCGCTTCAGTTTAGAATTAATTATGGATTGTTTAAAATTCATTATGAATCCATAATTAATTTTTTAAATTAATCTTTAATGTGAAATCAAACTTATGAAAAATGATCTAAAATCAATTATAGATTTTGAATCAATTCTACAACGTAAAATCAAATACATACTCAATTATGCCATTTACATAATCAATTATATCCCTTTAATTCAATAAAAAAAGTCAAACAAGGCATATAATCGATTATATGCCGTGTATAAAAAAAGTCTTATCATAAAAAGCAACGAAATATTTTGTCTATGTTGAAGGTTAAATGGAAAATTGGTTAATCATTATTTTTACCTAGACACTTTAATTTAAATATCTCATCTCTTTTATATTTTATTTCATCCCAATTAAACAATCTTATTTTTCACTATTTTTTAAATTTCTTTCACCCATTTCCATTCCCTTATTCTTCACACATCTCTACTAATAAACAGAGTGTACATGAAATCTTAACTCATTGTTAAATCCCATCGAGATATATATATATATATATATATTTTTTTATTTTTTTTTCTTTTTTAAAAAAAAATTGATATTTAAAAGAAAAGAAAAAGTACAATCGTAACACTTGACATGGTGATTTTTTTTTTTTTCTATCAGAGAGGATCCGTTCCCATTGGAACCATATTCTTTCTCAATGTGATTTGACATTTGAATTAAGGTAGCTGAATTTAAAACTGGATAAGTTCTTATTATTAGGCTCATGAAGTTTAACTCACTCCCCAAAAGTAGTTTAAAAGAAGAATATTATCTTAGTTTTATAACTACTGTTCTGACCATATTTGTAATCAATGCTTAACATTCCGCTTGGAGAAAAAATAATTACATCTGATCGATGGTTAACAATTTTTAACAAAATTTGAACCCGCCCCCCGCCTGGGGAATTCACTTGGAGTGGCAGAAGTTATGGAGTCTTTGTTTAAGTGTTTGGCGCCAAACTTGTGAGAAATGAAAACTGACTTGTCTCTGGTTGCATTTCTATGTGCCTTAAAAAGGTAAGTATATATCCAGATAAGTCGTGTTTGAAACCAATAATAAAACTCATTAAATAATGCATACCCTACTTTAACAGCAATTAGGTGAAAAGGAGAAAAAGCAACCAGAAAACTGGGAATGGGTAGTTTTCACATGATCATATCATCTGAAAATTGTGCCTATTTCTCTCTTCTTAAATTCACACAATTTTTAATTTTAATATGGACTCACCAGTTTAATTTTTATGGGACAGATACAAAATTAATTTTCACAATATATGGTCATGTGAAAATTCAACACTAAAATCCATTCCCTAGAAGACTAGCTAACCCTTTGGATATTGATACACCACGTTCCAGGTTTCTTGTTTTCTCTTCAATTTTGCACCTTTTTTTTTCAAGCATATTATTGTTACTGTTTCCTTTTCAAAAGCCTAAACTGTGATCTTACCTTTCTGGCTATGTACCTTTCTGGTTTTACCCTTTATCTCTTTTAACATGTCACTTTACCTATTTGCAAGGTTGACACAAGCCATAACAATTTAATCTTTGAGACGATAAATAGGCTATAATTATAATGCAAGTCAATTGGCTATAGTTCAGTAAGTCAGTAGGCTAAAATTGAAACCAAGCTAGATGAAAGTGAACCAAGTATATATGTCTATTGTCCATCTACTTGTCCTGTGCTCCGAAGCCCAATTTGTACATAAAAATAAAATAAAAATGCATACCCTTCTGCGTGGTGGGAATTGGTGTGGATCCCAGACTAAAAAAATGCTACCAAATCTACAAATAATAATAATAATAATAATTAATGCTACTAAACTTATATATGATGGTGACAGGAACAGCTATGATAGCATGGACTTAAGTGGAATGAGTGGTGGGTAATTCTTATTTTAGATGAACACGTCCATCTATATTTGGGGATATGATTTTACAGATTTTGTCACTAAGGTTCCATTGGGGAATGACTTCGGCAGCCATGCAAGGCCGTTGCTATTTACGTTGAAGACTTGGCATAAGCAACCACATGGTCTTAATTTGGACAGTGATTGAAGACTGAGAATAAGATTTTGCGCATTGAGAAAGAGATCGAAGGGGGCTATTTATTGAGCCTCACCTAGAAGACTACACTTGCAGTTGCACCTCACACATGGCCTGTTCTTTATCGCACTAGATTTTAGCATGGTATGGGAAATTAATAATGGAGTGCAGGTGTAGAGAAGCTTTTACCACTAGGGAAAAGTTTTGATTCTTTATCTGTATGCCTCTCCACCCCTCCCCCCCCCCTTTTTTTTTTCTTTAGTCAGTATATTCATGCATTTTCTGAGGCTTTGGACTTTGTTACCTTCTTTATTTGCCAAAAATTGTACAAGATACCAAAAATGTGTTAAGTCACTGTTGTGAAAATTGTAGAGAGATGAACTTTGGATAGTTTGGTACCTTACCCTGATTCTTGGTTTTGAACTTTTGCTCTTTTGCTGGACCAAAAGACAATCACGTCAAGTTTTTAATTTTTATACATATGTTAGCATATGGAACACCGTCTTTGGCTCCAATAAGATCTAATAGCTTAGCTTGTACTTGGTATTTCGTATTCTGAAAGCATATGCATGTGTATATTTTTCACCTAATACGCACTTAAAGTATGTGTTTTACATGTGCGGGGATTTTGAAAACCAAATGCCCTGCGATAATGATTCCTCTGGCACTATGACCTTTATCACAATGATGTTGTCTATAGATCAAATGATTTCGTGGATTTGATTTTATTAGAAACTTTCTTTCTAGCCCATTCTGATCAGCATCATCTTTTGCCGGTCCTATATTTGCGTGTATGAATTCAATGAATGAAGTTAGATTATGTTTAGAATAAATAATATAGCAATATACGTATTAATAGTGTAAGAGATTTCTACACTATTATTTATTTAAGTAATTTTAGTTACTAATAATAATTTTAAAAATTACATCTAAAATATTTTTTATTATTGAACAACGGTGTCAAAACTTTTACATTAAACTCGTGTTTAAGCATATGTGATTCTTTTGGTAAGATAAGAGTTCAATTTCCTTGCAAAAGATTTTTTTTGCGGTCTAGTAACTTGTGTTAAGGCAAAACAAATTGGGCTGTTAGCTTCCTGTCTTCTTTCCGAATTTTTTTTAACCTTTCAGAATGGTTATTTCAGAAGTAAAAAATGGAGTGCATTCCAGAATATAATTTTATATTTCAGAATAGACATTCTGGAAAAAAGTGGAGGAACCAACATGTAGAAGAAGCAAAGCCTACAAATTGGGTAAAAAAGCCCAACAAGGAGCAATACGAAGCCGTGACAAAGGATTAGTAACTCGGCACCATAAAAATCTGAAAATGAATAGCCTGGCCCAGTTCATCTTAAGTCTGTGGTTAAACTTATCACTCTATCAGTCTAAATATACTCATATTTATACTTTTGCTATTTACACCATCAAACATGATATTGATACCATGGGGTTTTCATCAATGTAATGAAGTGCATATTCCATCAACCTATATACATAATATCATACATTGGAAGATATTATGCGTTATATTTTCATTAATAAGTCACTGAGGCAATTAATTTATCTAAAGGTATGTCACCACGTTACTTTTGTTCGTCAATTACATATTATTTTCCTCTTCCTTTATCTTTTCTTCAATGTTACTTATTTCCTTTCTTTTTTCCAACATGTTATTTGTTTCTCTTCCTTTGATCATTTATGCTTTAAAAGATGAGCAGGGCCAAGAACATATTTTCTAATAGTCTCTTTCTTATTAGTTTAATTTATTGAAAATTATAAAATTAAGAAATTCATTATAAAACGTAAAACCTGCAATTTTATGGTTTTTAATAAATTTTAACGAATAATAATAACTTGTGCTCAAATCTAGTTAAGCATTTTAAATTTGAACACTTAAAAAGAAATAATTGATTTCCATAATAGATTTTCAAATTTCTGAGGAGTGTGATAAAAAAAATGTGTTTCTAGTTAAGCTTAATATTCTGAAAACTATATTCCAAAAAATGAAACTCTATTCTGGAATACAATTATTGCTTTTTAAGTGTTGTTTAGAATTTAGTTTCCAAAATGCACACATGATTCCAGAATTCAGTTTCTAGAACTAGGATTTTATGTTCAAGGAACTAAAATTCGAAACAGTAATTATAAATTTATAACGAATCAACTATGCTGAAGTGTTATGATTCTTACAGCATTAAATTTCGATATGAACTAGTGATGCAGACTGCAGTCATAGTGTAGTATACGACTCTTGCAGAGTTTAATATGAAGTGTTTTTGGAGTCACAAACTCAGCAATGTGTGAAACCCTGAAATTTAAAATGATTTAGTTTGAATTGTTGCAATCACGGAGTACTATCCTTGAAGGGGGCAATTTGAAAATGAACCAATTTAACTCGTGATATTGCAGCAACAGATGGTAGTGTTACATTGCAAGATAATTTGATAGAAGTCTTCACTCTACCGCATCGGAACGCTCAAACGACTGCACCAATTTTGCCGTGTTCTGATAACAATGCTTCAATGGAAGAATATAAGTTAGAGACTTTTTACGATAAAACAGAGTATAGTATTTAACTCCTATAAATATATGGACTAATTTTCTTATATTAAAAAAATTAACACAGAATTATAATATCTTTGATGAGATAAAGAATGGAGTGCACTAGCCTCCTTTTTTTAAAAAAATAAAAACATAAAGGGAGAATTAACAAAAATTAAGGTAGCAATGAAAATGAAATTTGGAAAGTAGGACTATCATGATTATTTTGTATAGCGTTCAAAAACAGATTTTTTATTTTTTTATTTTATAGAATGACATTTTGAGCAATAATAAATACACTCAACAATTGCCATCAATTTTCTCCTTCAACAAGTTGTTCAAAAGTTTTATTTTTTACATATAAAAATATTATTCCATTATCCCTTATAAAAATTCATTTACCAAGACATGAAGTGTGCTCCTAAAGATTAGGCATGAAACATTCTTCTGAAATTCAAATTCAAGCGAAAATTAGTTATCTTGAAACCTCCGAGTGGATCTCAAAAAACAAAGACCTATAAAGGAGAACGAGACGAAAAACGACATTTAGATGGATTGTTTTTCTTTAATTCGGGTACCTCTTTGCTCCTTCCAACCAAACAGTACCTTGCAACACATAATATTAATAGCTCACAAACGCTAGTATTTGCAACGTACGAGCTATCATTCAGTTGAATATAACCACTGCGAATTTTTTTTTTTCCTTTCAATTCAGCAGCTTTGTGGCTTCTGTGATGGGTGCCTGGGAAAGCTTGAAATGCTGTCTGGAGCCTCTGAAACGGCAAACCAAACACGCTATATCCTGATTTATGTTTGGATGGTAATGAGAAACGGGATGGGTGGAGGGACAACTCTGGATTAGTTTACATCACATTAATCAATATGTTACATCACACTAATCAGAACACCCAACACCTGGAATTTGTTTCAAACATCTATTATAGATGATAAAATATGAGATAACTTTCAAACAGAATCCATTATGCATCAAACCAGGTGTTATTTCATTTCTCCCTTGTTTGGTAAAACACTATGCAAATGATCTCTTAAACACCATTAAGACAAAAACTATGGAAAAATGATCACCTGTACAATAGATGACACGGGAGGAAAAACATTCGATCACTAATGATCTAATTTTCCCTCGAACACATCACACAAAATCTATAAACAGATTATGAACTACAATTTACAAAAAAGAAAAAAAGAAAATGCTATATAATAGCTGACTGCAGACATGTAAAAAGGGGGTGAATTTTCTTAAAAGGAATTTATTTGGACTGTCATGCAACTTAGCATCAGAAGAAAAAAATCTCAATGATCGCTATTGTTCACCTTGATCTCTATAAGTTCCTCAATAGACTGACGGCATATAGGGCATTTATTGGATTGAAGTCGAAGAGCATTTGCACACTCACTGCACATACACTGGAAAAATACAACAGATTTAATATGAGAATAATCAAATTTACAAAATGAAAATAGAGTTCATTTCGATAAATTTCTTAACAGTTACCCATGGAAGAAGAAAACAAAATAAATTAAAGTGGTAAAGTGAATTAATCTTCTTGCATAAATTAAAATTAACTTGTACACCTTAACTTCTTCAAAAGTCTTTAACTTGGCAGAATTTGACATTCTTACCTTGCAACAATAGGGTTTTACAATTGAAAAGCTCTCATCAGTTAGAAGTTAATCCAAACTGAGCAATAGTGTAAATAATATACACAAACATGATATGACATTACTACTACCTGTAAGGATATTACTACCGAGTGATTAGTATATTACTGGTCAGGAAGAAACAAAACCACTAGGTATTCATTTCACCCACAGTATAAATGTAAGTGCTGATATTGTGATCTACGATTTTAAAGAATGTATGCATGATCACATGACACACTACAAGCTCACAACCTTGAAAACAAATTAAGAGGGGAAGGCAGGAGAGGAATAAAAGAAAAATTAAGGTAATATAAGAATCACAAAACACCCATTTTACCTTTTAGAAAACCTAACAATGAGCTCATTTTCCATGGGCAATCTTGTGCAAAATACAAACTATGATGTATTCGTATGAACCATAACTGCTATTATCCGCATGAACCAATACTTGAACTAATCTTTAAACTGGTCTATTCTACATATAAGTAGATTTGAGATGAAATCTTACCATATGTCGACAAGGTAAGACAGCAGTATCCTTTGGTTCAGTCATGCATATGACACACTCCTTCCCAGGATCATTGTCATCAAAATCAGCTGCGGATGAGTTTCCTATTCCATATAACTCTCTCAACTCATAACGAACACCATCAATCCACAAAATCTGCTTAACTACTTTTATTAGGAATGGACCAGCACCATTACTTTTCTCTAAGACACCTTGAGTTATTTGCATGTGAGGGGATGCATCTAGCAAGGAATCACCAGGAGTTTCATCTTCTGAGGTAGTTTTCAAACTTGTTTCAGCACATATTACTAGAGGAAAGACATCTTCTCCAGGTGAGGGCTTTGAAAGATCATCCAACTCAAAGAAGCCTAGGTCAATTCCTGTTCCTGAAGGCTGAGCAAATTTCTGTCCAACTCCTTTCTGAAAGGGGATTCTGACTAGCTGAAATGCCTCGGGATATAATGGAACAAACCTACATTTCTCTTCTTCCTTGGCAAAGTATAAGATAGTAATGCTGCCAATGACAAATATAAGGAGTAGAGAAATTAGAAAAGCTAAAATATTTCATAAAATATGTGAATAATGCAATATTCACTCAATCTTCATATATTATCATCTTACAACAATCATTTGATATAATTAGTCAATCAAAGTAACAAATCAATCACAAATTCAACCCATAAACTGTGGTTTCGCATTGGTATTTCATTGGCACTTGAAATTGTATGCTTGCTTTTAATACTTGTAGGTTGCTGGATCATCCTATCAGTGGAGGGGAGAAGTCCTTGCCACTAACTAAGCATTTGAATTCAAGTTGAGAGTCAAAATTGGTCCCCTTTCTTAATTCATAAAAGGTATAACTTTCAGAGTCCAAAAGAATCTATATGATTCTCCAGATTGCTAGACATGATAAATTGGTACTACCGAGCACCTTAGACATAAAGTCCAATTCATTGGTGTTACCAAGACGAACAAATGAGGCAAGAAGGATGTGGGGGAGAGGCTGATCTCAGTTCTTCAAACCTGATCTCGAAATGACTAAAAAATGAGAGGGAAAGGTCAAACAGTAGGTGCATTTCAGGGTTTCTAATGCAGAGTGAGATAGCAGCAACCAGAATCACGAAATGGAACATCATTGGCCTTGCCCACAATCCAGAGAAACACTCCCCTACAGCTCCTCTATCACACCCAGACACTTCAACACCGCAATAGTGCCACTACCGTCTGTTGTTGATAACTATGAATCATAACATATATTTCTGTAACCTGCATAATGGAAATCTTGCAAATTTCTTTTCAAAATTAACGAGTATTAAAGATATAGTAATTGAATAAACCCCCACGAATTTGATCCTTCCAAGTATTACTCTATCTCCTAAATAGTCCCTCAGGTATGGAATATCCATCGGTTCAATACTTCAGTCCCAGAGTTAATATACTAAAATTCAGGGATCAATTTGAGGGGTTTCTCAATTGGGAGTTTATTCTATAGCAATTCAATCAGTATCCTGAGTTTGCGCGTTATCTAAATTCATGAATTGAAAATCGATCCATCCATCCACACAGTGCAGCACTAAATCAAAGGGCTAAGAATGAACAAAAACCGTTACCAGCCATCGTAGACAGCATCGAAAACGAAGGAAAGAAGATGATGATCGGGGTTATGGTCGTCGACATCGAGGCGCAGGGTGTCTTTGTGGACATTGACGTAGTTCCGTATCTTCTTGGCGGTCTGGTGGTCGACGTAGGGAGGAGGAGTGGGGGCAGCAGGACGAGGGAGGGGCCACGCGGCGGGCTGGGGGTGGTAGTAATGGTGCTGGTAGTGAAAGCGAGGGGCGAGAGTGGGAGTGGCGTAGGAATTGGGGTTGGAGTTGTAATAGAAGGAAATAGAGTGGGTTTGTGGTGGCGGCGGCATGGGAGGGGGAGGGGCGTAAGGGGTTGTTGAAGGGAGAAAGTAACCTGGCGGCTGCGGTGGTGGAGCAGGGTGGGATTCTGGATGGTAGTAGTAAGAAGGGGGTGGAGGTGGGAGTGGAGCTGCTGGTCGGTTTTGGAGGTAATTGTTTCTTCTTCTTCCACTCCATGAGATACCCATCAGAATCAGAAAGAAAGAAGAAGATGATGAAACAAACAGAGGTAGCTCCGAATCTGATGCGTGTTGTGAGGGAAAACGAGTTTTTGTTTTCTTTCTTTGCTCTTTCAACGCATTTCTCTTCTATTCTTCATTCTCGTTAACCTAACCATCGCCTCAACTGGACCCTTACACTGTATTATGCTCATTGAAATTGTAATGCAAAATACTATTGGTAAGAGGAAACGCGTTGAAAATTAAGATATTATTATTATTATTATCATTATTTTCATTTTTTGTCTGAAAATTCTGTTTTCTATTTTGAACAATTTTTTTTTTTGAAATTTTATTCAACTATAATTTTTTATTAGTTTCTTATTTTTCTTAATATACATATTAAAAATATTTATTTATTAAAATTTTTTTGACCGCCATATATTGTAAAACATTTTTTATTTTGAACCGACTCATTTTGATAAAATATTTTTTTACTCAGAAACAAAAGTTATCAAAATAAGTAGGCCAATTCTACTAAGATGTCCCACATCAAATTTTAAAAAAGTGAGCCTATTTAATTTTTTTTATTAACCAAAAAATATTAACTCGAGTTAACATACCACGGGGTTTGGTGAATTATAGAGTTGATTCACCTAAAATTTTAAAAATTATAAAAAATATAAAATTAGGATGATAATTATGTTTAATAAGACATTTTAATTAGATTTTATTTTTTTAGCTAAAAAATTAGTTAATTTTTTTGTAAATATTTTTTTTAATAATTTATCATTAGTTTTTAACATTTTTAAAAGACAACTTAAAAGATGATTTATAATTTTTTATATTTTCTTTCACTTTTATTTTTAATATATTAATTATTTTTTTATTATTTTCTTAAAAATAAATCATAATTTTATTTTTTCTATTATTTTATATTTTTGGCTACTTAAACAATTTACCAAAACACTTCTAATATAATAAATTAATTTATTAATTTTCAACTATCAATTAACTAATTTTATAAAAAACAGCCTACATAAACACGAGCATCAATTAGTTATTTATATTGTGTTTCATGGTCAAACAAATGCAATTATTTATTAATAAGTTTAATGATTATAAAATTTATACACAGTAAGCTAATAAAAAATTATTGTTAGTATAATTTTAAAATAAATTTTTAAAACTCAACATAGATCTATAGTTAGACCACAGCTTGAAAAATAGTGCTTATTTTTTCTTTATTTATTATGACTTCAAAAAATACCATGAAAATCAAAATGGATTGAAGATACATGCAGTGACCTAATGTTATTCCACTAAACGCGTTTCTTTTTACTAATAGTTTCACTTCTCTTAAACATCAGGCTACCAAGGGGTCTAGAATGTTCGAGATAAAAGGAAATCTCAAATTATTTTGATTTTTAATTCTTACATTTTATTAAATCTAATATAATATTATTAAAGATGTCAGAGATTGATTGAAACATATTTTTTTAAAAAAAACTCTATAAATACTGTCATTGAGGAAAAAATTATAGATTTTTAAAAAAAGAACTTCTACAAATACTCTCTTTTAAAATAATTATTTTAATTTATAAAGAAGATTAATCAAGTTTTAATATTTTTTATAAAAATAATCAATTGTTAAAAGTAACTTTGTATCACAGTATACATTATTTATTACAAATTTTAGATATAACATCAATTTATATATTCAAGAAGTATTTATTTATTATAATTTTCTTCTTATATATTTCATTACAATGATTATAATTTAATGGCAAAGACTTATTTTCTTTGTTTAGGATATAATTTGTCAAACCGTGCCTAACATGCAATTGCTACTTGCTAGCACTCATAAATGATAATGTAAAAACATATATTATTATGAGTGCAAAAAAATGTTTGTTTCTTAAAAAAAAACAATTTTTTGTTAAAAAGAAAGATATATATATATATATATATATATATAATATTGTTAGATTTAAATTAATGTCTAATGTACGCCGATTAATAACATAGGACGGAAACATTGGTTTAGTATTTTTATTTTTATTACATTTTATTTTACTTGTATCCTTAGTTCTTTAGTTCTCCTTCTCCTGCCAGAAACACAACTTTCAGAAGCGGAATTGCTCACTATTGATCCGATTCCACCGTCATCGGATCTTTCTGCAGCCACCGTCTATCGCACTTCGTTGCCGTCGTTGGCACCGGTAAATCTATTCAACCACTCTTCTTTTTTCCTTTCTCAATTTCCGGATCTGTTACTACTGAATTGATTCTATCGATTGCGGTGGTTCCGATGGACTGTGATTTTCACAGTCTTGCATCTCTCTCTCAAGTTTCTGGAAATTCGAGTCTTATATTTATAAGTAACTCAATGGTGCATGTAGGTGTGCATGAATGAAGTGATAAGAACCTAAGATCTAACGAAGCGTCATTCATAAGCGTCGAATTAGAAACTTGTGATCGGGAAAC
>PYAF01004279.1:2026351-2051285 GCA_007407185.1 Glycine tomentella | reverse complement strand
TTTTTTTTTTTTTTTTTTTTTTTTTTTTTTTTACAATAACTGTCGCCATAATTATGAAACTCAATAAACTTTCCTTACATTATAGTTTGCGATTGAATGGCAATGTAGAAAATCATTTCCACTATATTTTTTATTTTTTTTCAAGTAACTCTGAATCGTGCTTGTTCGAGGCATCTTACAAACTTTGCTTGTGCAGGAATTCTGGATGTTAATGAAATTGTGAAGTGATGATGAATGGAAGAGCTATCCAATAATATGACATGAACTACAAATTTTTGTATACTTGAAGGTTAAGACAGCTTAAACAATACAAGGATGTTTTCGTTGTTTTATGGACTATGGAAGTACTTGTTCAGCAAGATGGAGCTTCATGTACTCATTCTGGGGATTGACAAGGCTGGCAAAACGGTAATCCATCGTTTAAGTGCCATATATTTAACAATTTACTGAAGTTTGTTGTTTTGCTCTGAATTGCCGTATAATGCCTAATTGTTAGACCTTGCTGGAGAAGATGAAGTCGGTGTACTCAAATATAGAAGGTATTGCTCCTGATCGAATTATTCCAACGGTGGGATTGAATATTGGTCGCATTGAAGTGGCAAATAGTAAACTTGTGTTCTGGGACCTAGGAGGTCAGGTATGGAAAAAAAAAAGGCAAATATTATCTATTTTAAGTCCTGTAAATATGTTACTCGGATGAATTGTTAGTGTATCTTATGAGCTGCTTGTTTAAACTCTTCCATTCTAGAAGCTCAGTAGCTAAAGCAATAATCATCTGCATAGTTCCTGAAATGTAATTTTCTTATGTTTTATATTTTTAAAATGTGACTAATGAAAGAACAAGATGCTATTTTGCTTTTCAAAATTTCCTTTGGGAGATCTCTACTAAACTAGTGTTTGTCTAAAGTTTATGTTCACTATTTTCAGACCTAACAACTACTAGTTCATTAATGACTATATATGTTGGGTACCAGAGTAACAAAATAATAATATCTCACAACTAAAATAAAAGATGAAAAAATTAGGAATGTACACACAATATTTTAACGTGGAAAACCCTCAACAGATAAGGGGAAAACCATGGCCAAGAATAGAGTAATATTTTACTAAGTGGAATAAAATTACAACCTCTCTAAATATAAGGAGAGAACAATTACACTCACTCTCTCTCTTATAATAGTAGAATACAACCCTCACTCAGAACTCTCACTAAGAATGGAGTCCTATGTTTGTAGTGGGATGCTAAACAAGTGAAATGGGATGGCTATTTATAGGAGTAAAACTCCCACAGCATGTAACTCCCACCTACCCAAGTGTAGAAATTTTCTACATTCCCATTAAATGTGCCGAATAACTTTTGACTTGTAAACCACAAAATCAGCTTCTGGTACGGTGGTTTTACAATATATTAGAACCGTTACTTGAACTAGGCAATTTGGACCATCAATTTTACCCTATCTCTGTTTGAAGCCTGTGTTTATTTGTTAAAATTCGACAATGCTAAAGGAGGATTTGTAATTGAAATTATGCATGGACAACTGATGCAACACTTCATTTTTAATTGTAAGCCTGTATGCTAGCCGGAATAGAATGTATCATTTCATGAGATGTACGTACTTGGCCCCCTTTATACTGTTTTTTCCTGCTATTTCGCTTCTTTTTATATCATTCTTTTTGTGTGGTGTTGGGGCGGGTATAAAATATGTAATAAGATATTAATGTAAGCTCCCCTATTGTCAGCCTGGTCTTCGCTCAATATGGGAGAAATATTATGAAGAGGCACATGCTGTAATATTTGTTGTTGATGCTTCTTGTCCGTCACGTTTTGAAGATGCGAAGTCAGCACTGGGTTAGTGAGATTTGATTTTAGTGTTTGTTGATAACTAAATAAATACTTCTCAAAGGTGTTGGTTTGCAGTTGTGATAATACTAGATATGACAAAAACATGGGACAGTGATGATTTAATAAGTAACTTGTTTTCCAGAAAAGGTGCTTCGGCATGAGGATCTACAAGGAGCCCCTCTTTTGATATTAGCGAACAAGCAGGTGAGTTTAACTATTCTCCCCGTCCTATATAACTTTATAGCATGCCTTATACTCTTGTAAATCTAATTTAATCTAGTACTGATTATTCTTGCTGTACATGTTCAATGTCTTGTTTAATATCCATATCCACAAGGCATCGTTCTGCTTACCTGAGCACTAGACTACGATTCTGTCAGTACAAGATATGTTTATATATTTCCCTTTGTTTTTTCTTTGGGTGGATGGGAGATCAGCAAATGATGCTTTGTTACCTATAGCATTTCAAATCTTTCTGTTAACCTGGCTCTTTTTTCCGATATACAAGTCAATTTACCCTCTTAGCTTCATATTGGAAATTTATGAGTAATACAGTACGATAGTATTCTATCTCATCCATCTATTGAGATTTCACCATTATTGTGTCCTCATTTGTTGTCATCCCCCTCCTTGTTCTCTGATGAGTGTGTATTTGTGATGGCGGCTTGCTTACATTCTTGTGATTTGCAGGATATTCCTGAAGCAGTATCAGCTGATGAGCTAGCTCAATATTTGGATTTAAAGAAGCTGGATGAAAGAGTTTTCATGTTTGAAGCTGTGTCAGCGTATGATGGGTAAGTAGTTGAATCAACTTTCCAAAGTTTAATCTAACTTGATCCATTATAATTTCAATAAAGATGGAGATATCTGAACTACATGCTCTTGCACATTGTCTTTGAAGTGAAAAATTACTGTTGGTCATATATCGAAGCACAGGCTTTAACTGAAGAGATTTTCCTTTGAAATGTTGCAGAATGGGGATTAGGGAAAGTGCAGAATGGTTGGTGGAGGTGATGGAGAGAAGCAAGAGGACTGAAATGTTAAGATCGAGGGCAGGTGCAATGGGTGCAGGTCCCTAGAAGGGTCTTACATTAAACTGAAGTTATTTCTCGATTCCTTTATATAGCTTTGTAAATCCAAATTGGATTATACATGATTAAAAGTCAGTGAGCAGAAAAGGTAAAAGAATAACTTGGTGTTGCATTAAACTGAGCCTTGAAACTTAATGCCATGGTTTAATTTGTAATACAGCAGTTTCATATGAGAGGCTCAGTCTCCACTCTCCAGTATCTCTTAGAGCAATTTTTCTTCTGACATGCCTTGTATAAGGAATCTGTGAAATGATGGGCTGCACCGGAGGTTTTTTCTGCTTCTGCCTCCGGGCATACTTTTGTCAACTCTAAATTGTAATTGGTTCGCTTTCTATTTGAATTAATTTACTTTCCTTTCTGTAACAATGCATAAGCACTGCTGTGCCATATTGTTCCAGGTAGTGCACTTGCACTTGGTATTCGGAGCATATATGGTATATATGCAAAGGGACACTTGGGTTGTAGCCAAAATTTTATGGGAGTAGTGTGATTCGGGTGGATGTACTTACGTTTGATTTCCATGCGAGTATGCCAGAGGAAACGTTTGGTTTAACTCTGGAAAAAGGAATAACAATACGGAGGAAAGAAAGAAAGAAAAGGGCAGAAACAATAAACAGAACTAAACTTTCTTGTAGTTCATTTACCAATATTATTTCGCAATGCGTGTCTAGTATTTTGTCTTCTCTCGAGAAAAAACGAAGTTATAAAACTGATTTCTTCTCAGGTTTCCAAATTTAAACCATTATAGGTGTTTATTACATGCTTAACTACGCCCGACGGCCGACTCTAACTAATATTTTGATGAGACTAATTGTGAAATTTTGGTTTGGCTAGATAACAATTCATAACCCGACTAATAATCAAGTTGTGTTAGCCCTAACTCGATTTTAAATAAAGTGTGAAATATATAAATTTGTTTGGATTATTGATAGGTAGGGTTCAACTTTTATTTTTCTTCTCCTCTTAAAAGGAAAAATTATGTAACACAATTTTTGACAGTTTCTTGAAAAAACTAAATAAATTAGGCCTATAATTTTTTGAAAAAACAATAGCTTTTCTTCTCTCTCTGATCTCCCCTACTCTCTTTTAAATAGTTTTTACTTTATTTTTGAACTTTTTATTTTAAATTTTAGCTTCAAAGTAACTTAAAAAAACTGCCGAACATTAATCATAATCAAGTCATAATTTATTTTTTGCTGAATACACAAATTAGTCTGAAAAAACTATTGGAAGCATTTTGATTCCTATAAAAAAGAGAATAAAAAAAAAAACTAACCATTTAATCCCTCAAGATATGAATATGGGACATATTTGTAATTATGAGGAATTATTTAATGACTCGTTTTCCTTCAAAAATTAAGTTACTTCGAGTGACTTTATTCAAGGATCTATATTAAGTATTTAATATCAAATTAGTCTAACAAGACTTGAGTTTAATAGAAAGGACTGACAAGCTAGCCTCTCACAAAGCGATAAATTACAATTTAAATCCGTATTGCTAGGAGAGACGCCAAATTTACTGTTTGTCTTACTCTGCCATGTCATAAACATAATTATCGTCTATAAATGATATTCCTTCCGATATTTATTACAAGTTCTAATTAATTAAATTCATCAGATGAAAAAAACTGGTTAATTTACTTTAGAGTATTAATTTTGTTCTAAATAAGTAATTTTTTTTTTTTTTTGCAAAACTACTTATGGAGGTAATGAAAGGAGTATTAACTAAATTTATTAGCTAAATTCATAAGGACTGAAAGAAGTATTTATGATAAACAAAAATGGAGGAAATGAAATTGTCTAGCTTGTAACAACCAAAACTCAACTAAGAAAAGTAGTCTGTTTTCTAAAATTTGAACCCCAGTTTTCATTATATCTTCAAGTCAGTATGGATATTGGACCAGGTTGGATCTTGAACAATTAGAGAAATGTAATTCTTTGCTTTTAGTAAGCCTTATCTAGAAGCTGTTGGATGAGTTTCACCTTGACTTTCGACAAAGCAATGAATTTGTTGCTAGAAGGATGAAGTACCAAGTTGACAAATACATCATTCACTGTTCAAGAGAAGTCATGATCTGTGTTTACTATTGCCTTTAACAATCCCACTCTTTTAGTTAGTTGAAGTGTATCATTATCACGTTTGTAACACACTTTTTTCTATTAGTTAAAATTTATGAAAAACTACAAAATTACTAATGGAACTCATTAAGTAAAAAGACTCATAATTGTGATTTTCAATAAACTTCAGCATTTATTGCTGTTAGAATTTACTGTTCATATAAGTGAAAAAGAGAAGTTTGGTAGCCTTGGTTAGCCTTGAATTCCATGTACCGATGTCTGAAGTTAATTCATTTCTCAAAGTTGGCAAACCAAAATTAGGGCCCTGCACATAAAAATCGGAGTAAAATAAATCTGTTGTTTTTGTAATCAAGGGAAATAAATGAGTCTTATCTGTACGTCGAACTCTACTATAAAACATTTTTGTGTAAGGACACATGTGCCTTCTCTGCATATTAGCTTCTTGTACAGTCAAAGATGAAACACAAAAATTGAACGTTAATTTAATTTCAGAAAATCTGAGAAATAATTCTTGGTACTTACAGAGACATTAACACAGTAAACCCGTTAGATTTAAAGTATGAATCATCATTCTACAACATTGACTCCCAATTGACCATGTGTTATAACAAAAACAACATACATCAAGTGTGTTAAAGAACTACATGCACTTTCAAAATCAGTCTCCTGAGAGGCTTTTAATATATCTTCAAGGAAGTGGATACAGAAAATCGTACACTTTTTCAGTACATTAGCTAATAATTTACCATGCTCAGGGACTTATATTGCATTTTGCAATTAATAACATCCAACAAAGGAAAGCAAGAAGTAAACTTGTTATTTCCTACCCATGACAAATGAAACTAGTGAAATAATTAAGCAAGAATTACAATCAAATTCAGCAGAAATCTGGCCTAGTTCTCTTGAGAACTGAAATGCAACCTCTTTGCTGATCCCTCAAGATCCTTATCTCAGAAGAATCCCTCAAATTCTCAAGGCTAATATACTGCTGTTTAACCATCCTCATGGAACCACCCCCTATGTCATGAATCCAAACATAAGGGTGGCAAGTTTCATCATAGTAATACAGCAAACTCTTCAATCCCCCACCATCATTGCCACTCTTACCAGGCATATATGCCTTGTATATGCGTTTACTTCTAAGCCTCTTACATGACCCTGGCTTCAAAGTGTGAACCTTCTTCAGTATTGATCCCACCCTTATCTGCAGCTCCACTGGTCGATCACTGAAGTTCCAGATCCTTGTTCCTGATCCATAGGCTTGAGTGTGGTCATAGCAGCCATCAAAGCAACCACCAAGAGATAGAAGGCTCAAACCTCTCACTTTCCCCATGAGAGTTTCTAACTCCTTCTTAGTCATCTTAAGCTTCCAACCAAGTACCAACACACGTTTTTATACTACAGGAGCTCCATTTATATGTATATAAATTGCACCAAAAGATAGCCTTGTAATAAATTTGAGTTCATTTGCAATTTTTTGTCAATAGTATATGCATTAAGAATGTAACATAATGAACATTAGTTTTGTTATATTTTATCATTAGTTTAAAAGTCATATTAATATTTATTTCTTTTAAGATAATAATATAATTTTTTTTATACTTACAATGTATAGAAAGTACATCATTAAGAGTGAAATGTATTTGTCCATACAATTTAAATTTATTAATGTTTATGATAAATACATTAAAATTCATATAAACAATTATTTCTCATCGATCCACCATATAAATTTTTTTAGACTAATAATCCATAAAAGTTAAACTCTTTTGTCAACGTATTAATTTATTTAATTCGAACTCTTTCTTATGGCTCACACTCACACAAGCGGTTGGTAAACTTTTTCTGCGGCTGTGATCATAAAATAACACAAAACAGATTATGTTGAGACGTGTACTTTAGTCTTAGAACTCTCACGATGATAGAATATAGCTTATCCCCTCCATCAAGGAAATGGTAGGGTCCAATAAACCTCCAAATTCAACAGAAACAAGACAGTGGAAAAGTTTACTTGCACTGACAAAAAATTTTAAAAAAATCCTAGAAAATGGATTTTCCTTTGATTCTTAGGGTAGGAAAAAGAGGCTATTGGGTATTGCCACTTATACAAGACATTCACAGATTTATGATGAGGCAGCTATGATGTTGCCTCGCCTTTTATAATAAGGGGTGTCTTTTATTTAAGTTGAGGTTCTAGATGAATGACCTTCCCTTCTCATTTTTTTGTACTACACTTCATATATAGTCAGTGGAACATGTGACATTGGAATGACCAAGGGTGAGTGATTCAGAACAAAACATAGAGAGGGTGGTTAAAATTACAATATATGCATGCTAATTATGTATTTAGAAAAAAATAATTTTGTTTACTTCATTTCATGATATAAATAAAATAAAACAAAAATAGCAGAGGGTCTTGCACTAATTATTAATTTGGTGTATGTGGATAAAAAAAAATTGATCTTATGCATTTTATTTTTATATTCGTCCCCATCATGACATCATCTCTGCTACCTAGAGAGTTATCCTAAAATATAAGAATCAAAATAAAAAAACCCATCACATATAAGGACAATATTTGATCCTTAATTATTCATGTCTGTACTTAATTATGCTATAATTTGAACAGATTGTGTATTATTAATTTATTAACGGCAACCACAAATTAAAAACAATTTTACATATAAAGAGTGTACATGTGTAACTAATATATATATATATATATATATATATATATATATATATTCCTACGTAAATATATTGATCGTATCATTGCTCATATGTTATAGACATAAAACAGAAGAAAGAACAAAAAAAATATCTACTCTGATTTGCTAGCTAATATCTAAATGCAATACGCATCTTATGATCATGCTATGCATGGGAAGTTGACAACTAATCAACCATCTTACCATGATTTGAATTTGATACTCACGATTCTTAACCAAAATAAAATAAAAGAATCTGTATATATATAATAAAATTATCACTTATCAGGGTAGGAGACAGATCTTACAGCCATCTAACGACAACCATAGCGTTGTTGTGACCTAGAATTACCTTGTGGTCCTATTGCAACATGCAAGGATATTCTCTACACATGCATAGCAAAGGGATTGTGGCGTTACCACCTCTCTTTAGCTGAGCTAATTTTTCACACAATTTTTGCATGAACTTTTGTGTCCAAAATCTGCAATGAAGATATTCTCTAACAAGATAGATCTCATATATGGAAATCAAATTACACTCACAATCTCAACTTCATACATGATGTTTTATAATAATTTTTATACATTCATTTTTCTCTTTATCTTTCTCTATTGTATTACTCATTTTATTTCATATCTCTGACCCTTTATTTTTTCTATCTCATTCATAATTGTAAAAACTAAAAAACATTGTACAATCTTGTTGTATCAATAAGAGTCATGATACACCTTGTACAGAGCTATGTACTTTCTAACTTTTTAATATTAATACATATATTTGCCTTTAAAAAAAATGATAACCGTGTGCCCTATTTTAGGGTGTATGTAGATGGAAGGAAGAAATAAACAGAATAAATAAATAAAGAGAAAATGATATATATATATATACATATATATATATAGAGAGAGAGAGAGAGAGAGAGAGAGATGAAGTGAAAAGAAGATAGAAGAAAAAATAAGTGAATGATTATCATTATTCTATTAAAATATCTTCCTTCGTAGAAAATTACCTAGTGGTCCAATATTACTCCAATTGCAGAATATTTTCTATACATGCAAAAGGGATTGTTTGTCTTACGCCTCTTCTTTCCTCTCTTTTTAGTTCTGTATATATATATATATATATATATATATATATATATATATATATATATATATATATATATATATACACACACACTTAACGATTGTGTTGAATCATATATTCGGCTCGTGATTACTTTTTTAATTAATTTTAGTTCAATGTTAATGAAAAATTACATCATCATTAAGTGATATGTCTACATCATTCTAATGTGTTTGATATATGATATATCATATAATTATTAATTAACAGCGCCAAACTCATAATATACAATGTTAACAAAAAATTAATTGTGTAGAAATTGTTTTATACCTACTTGACGACATCAAAATTAAATTCAATAAATTATAGTACACTCTCTTGCGATGATTTATACCATAATTTATTATCTAAAAAATAATTTTTTATTTGACTTGATTTCCTTTGACTTAATTGTACATAACTCTTTTAATTTATATATTCTTTAAGTTTTACATGAATTATATATCGAGAGTGCAAGTCTTTTATACTTCATTCAATCATAAACCATCATTAATGATAAGCTGAAATGATTTATAACTGTTTGATGTAAAAAAAATTTACACCAACAATATATGCTTAAAAAATTTACACTAACAATATATGCTTATTAAAATTTTCCCTAACAATTACTTTTCATACACATCAATATTCAAGATCAAATATAATATTACAGGCTTAAGGGATCTGATTCTCTGTCACTAGAAACATTATGCATATACCTCTTATAGTTTTAAACATTTGTTCATTTTAATATAACTTTTAAAATAACTCAATATTTGGGAGTTGGGACCACTTGAACCCGATGTAGTTATGAAAGTGATATGTTTAGCGTGTACATTTTATTTAAGAGAAAAAAAATGCGTAAAGTACAGCATGTCTGAGTCTTGTGATAATCTAAGAGGTGGATAAGTTCACGAAGAACCTGATACATGAATTCATTGCTTTAATTTGATCCAACATATCAAAATCATATACTAATTAACAATTGCGGTCTTTCTTTCACGGGTGGAATTTCATGCAAAAGTATTGATCTTGGTTAATGGTCTACAATGAATTCATATGGAAGGTGAGTAAACTCGATCATTAGAAAATAGATTTTAATAAAATAGAACTTTTTATGATACTAAAAAAATCCAACTTGCAACTGCTAGGAATAGTGTGAGGATAAAGAACTTGGAAGCACCTATATAAGCCAAAGTGCAAGTACTACATGGTTGGTGACAACACTGCAAATTGCAATTAAAGACCAGCATGTGAGTGAACAGCACCATAGGTATTCCACTTAGTTTTGACGCATTGGTATGTCACTTTTGCGTAGTACATGATACTACTTTTTTTTTTTTTGGTGAAGATAATACTACTAATTTAGATATACTAATATACCTTATACAACTTAGATTAGTTATAAAAATAAAAATGTTAAAAAAAATCATTCGATACCGACACAAGCTATGCGATGCATAAATTTGGGCAAATTATCCATAATACTGCTTACAAAACTTTGGTTCACAAACTGACCAATCACTAGGGAATTAATATTGGTGTTTCGGGGGATAGAAATGGTTCTATAGTATTAAATTTTTAAGACCTGGTTGCTGGTATTACAATGAGAAATACTAACAAGTACCATTTTTTAAACTTTAGTTCATTTTTGTATTTTAAAAAACTAACAAACTATACTTAAAAAGGCAACTTTTTTATTTAGTAAATAAATAGATTGACTTTTAAAAGGAAATCAACAATAAAGAAATGTATTAAAAAATTTCTGTTTTCTAATAGTTTTCGTTGAGCTTTAATTAAGTATTGGAATTCCTACAATGCAAAAATCTCAATTTCAATTAATCCAATGCAATGTAAATATTTGAAAGTAAAACTCACTGCTATATGCAATGAGAATAAAATCTAGAGCATTATCATGGGTGAATTTATTTAAACTAAAAAAAAAAACTTTAAAATAAGTATTTTATACATAAACTTTTTTTTTAAGAAACAGATAAGATTTACTTCTTAAAATAAACATAAAACTTTTTTAAAAAAACAAAAACAATTTAGACAAACACAATAAAAAAAACTACTTATTTTATTAAAACTAATATTTACTTCAATAAATAAGTTAAAACAAACTTTCTCCATACAGCGTGAAAAGTATCAAACAAGCAAGATAATCAAGAATGGTTCATAGCATGAACTTTTCTGCTGTTAAAAATGAAAGATAGAGTCAATAATGTAATCTTGGTTGTAGGATTAAACATTCCTGTCACAAACTATATTTCTAATGTTGAAACTGTACAAGTAGCAAATAAATAGGCAGCTACCCCTAAGATTAAAATTAAAAGCATGGCCTTTATAGAAGGTAGAGTGCAAAAAGAATTTACACAAAAAGGAATTTACTTTTCATGACTGTCTTCAGAAGAATCTATCTTAATTATGAGAGGTTGGTTAAGATCTTCTGATGGTTCAGCAACAATTGGTAAATCTGGCGAGGAAGTAATCCCATCAATATCTTCATTTTCGGCCAAGGCTTTATCTAAAGCAGCCTTGGCAACTTTGGTAACACATATCATCAGAACAACTGCGCAATAACACAAAATAACAGAGCTAATCAGATAAAAAATTGAAATAACTTTTTCTCATAAACTACACTTGTTGCAGCATGAAAAAGTTTGCAACTTCCAACCACATCTTAGCAATTCAATTATTCAACCTCCTCTTCCAAGATCAAGAATTTACCCATCATTATTATCTACAATTAACTGTATAGATCCTCTGATTTAAAAACATGTCATTTGTTACTTATACTTAGTGCACCACATTGTTTAAATTCAAAATAACAAGCATGCAAAATAAAAATAACAAAATAAATGAAGTGAAAAACTTGACTCATGAAAGAACTCTCAGCACTCGTGAATAGTTTAAATCCAAAACAATTCAGTATAAAATCATTACAATTTAAAGTCACTTAATTATATATTTATGTAATATGAGATAGAGAATTTCATTATTTCCCTGATTCACCTATTAAAACTTTAGGTAATTTTTCTTCCTGCCTTTGCACAAATGCAAAAAACAAAGACACAGGAAACAGACCATGTGTGTCTCAAATACCCACTTGCTACCTGGCAGGCACTGCACTGGTGGCAGACAAAGCTGGCCAGCCTTCCCATTCAAAGAATATACAGCAAAACAAGAAAGAAGAGATACTTTGTAAGAAGCCATAGGCTATTGGAAATTTCTTTTAAAAGATCATAGGCTTCCAAAATTTTGTTGATGAAGTTTGAAATGGGGACACTTTAAAGTCTGGTACTGATTTAAATGTTGTGCATGTTGCAGATGAAAAATGCAATAAAAATGAGGTGAATTGGCGTGCATCACAAGAATCTGGAAGTAACAATACAGGTTGTCGGGCATGATTGAACCATCCACATGCAAACTATTAACTTTGTCTTCTATATTTATTAAAGATTTTCATAATTTACACATCTTCTGACAGACCTGCTTACTGCAAACATAGAAAATCCAGCATAAATTTTCAAGATATACACTTTACGTGTGGAAACAATGAAACTTACCAGATATCACAAGACCAAGAATGATAAATGCCTGCATCCACAAGAGAAAGAAATGTATATTATACCTTCTATTGAAGATGATATTAGATAAAAGCACACATGCTTGATAGTTGATACACACAAGAAAATCAAAAGATTGCACCGTGCAAGGAATCTTAAGTATTTATCAAGGTAATAGACAACAAATCTAACAAATACTTGAAAGGCTCATTATACAAGTAATAGAGGATAGCATCTCTTACCCAACGAGTCTTTGAGAACTCGCCCCAACCATGTGTCACATCAGAAAGATCTTTAAGAGTTGTTCCAACATAAACAAGTGCCAGTGTTATTGGCTGCAACAGCAAAAGTATCGGGTATTAACATTTTAATTGGCATGCTATCTAGTGAACTATAAGACATAAAAAGTAATTTCTTCCACCAATCCAAAAGGGGAACAGATATAATACTAAATTACTAACAGAAGCAAATTTGCAACAATAATTAATGACAGCAGGAACCCAAGGAAACTTTGTGAAAGGAGCCCAATTCAATAGAAATAGAAAATTGTATAATAAATTTATTTAAAAAAAAAAAAAAAACTATTACAGGGAGACCCCCTGTAATCCCAGAGCAGAAGCTCCTCAGAGAAACTATTTTTCTGACTAATAACAAGCAACCCAAATTTCCCCCCAACACACCTCTCACATTTCTCTATATGTAACCTTCCTGTTCTCCCTCTATAACTTACAACTATCTCTTCCCTCCTTCCCTATTTCCCGTCTAAGGTAACTCTAAGTGGGTCCTTGACATTTAGGCCTATTGAGTTTGTCCTTGTTCCAAAGAAAACAGAAACCTATCACTTTGCTCGTAGAATTATTAAGAGAAGTTAAACTAATCACCAATGCTTCCTCTCTCTACTCAAATAACTGAAACAAGTGTACTGACAAAAAGACATGGTAGAACGCATTTACCAGCCCCATCTTTAGCATTAGACCACAAGCACAAGCACAATCACAATCACAAACAATTCAACACTGTTACAAAAATCACTTTACTGGATACTGATATATGCATCTGTTTAATCAGAATTGCATAATCTGATATAGAAATCATAAATAGTTGATTAGAAAGATGCAATTTGTGTTTTCATCATTCTGTCACTTAACTATATAATTCAAACCTTAATTAAGTAGAGTTTGGATTTTTAACTTTGGCTTTCATGACTATTTAGCTTCAAAAGTTGATACTTCATACTTGTCACCTTTTAATTGATTGAATAACATATTATTATGTAGAAGATGCATATTATGCTACTATTAACATTGGGTTACTAATCTTGCAGGTTCTATATTTGGAAAATTAGCCTCTAATTCTTAATTCAGTTCATGATTTGAGAATCAAGCTATGCACATCCATGAAGTTTTTGTTTTATTTTTATGTGGCACTATAGACAATAAAAAAGAGGCTCTTTTTCATCTTTATCTGGGTATGAAACAAAAGGAACAATTCTGATAGCTTTTAATAATTTCACACAATCACCGTTAAGCCTATGCATCTTATATTAAAAACCTTAGAGAATTATTTTAAATATGCAGAAATGGAGAGTGATTGCTAGAAGAAATCCAATTAAAATTTAACAAATCTGAAAATCATAACGCACAATAGAAATTTCTTATTAGACTAACTCCTAAATATAGGTGTACTAAAAAAGAGCAATTTCTTGTATATATCTACGGAAAAGTGGGGGAATACCGGGATGAGAAGTTACAGGAACAAGAGTGAGAAGATAATAAGAGGAAGAGAGGGGATGCATTTATAAATCTACAGAAAAGAGGGGAGAATACCGACATATTAGGGAAGAGAAGTTACAGGAATAAGTTAATAAGAGGAAGACATGGAAGGAATGAGTCAGTTATAGAAAAGGGAAAACACGTACATGCCTGTTACTTTGACCTGGCAGGGCAAGGTGGGGCATGTATAAGCAAAAGTCCCTCATATTAGTTAGTATTTATATAGGTGTACTAAAAAAAGAGCAATCAATTGTATATATCTACCGAAAAGAGGGGAACATACCAGCATATAATGTCGGTTTACTCCCCTTTTTTCCGTATATATACACAATAGATTGCTCTTTTTTTAGTACACATATATAAATACCAACTAGTATGAGGGACTATTGGTCATACATGCCCCACCTTGACCTGCCAGGTCAAAATAACAGGCACGTGTTTTCCCTTTTCTATAATTGACTCATTTATTCTCTATCTTCCTCTTATTAACTTCTCATTCTTATTCTTGTAACTTGTCTTCCCTAATATGCCAGTATTCTTTCATCTTTTCTGTAGATATATAAATTCATTCTCTCTCTTCATATTATTAACTTCTCATTCTTATTCATGTAACTTCTCATCCCTAATATGCCACCATTCTCCCCTCTTTTTCGTAGATATACAAAATAAATTGCTCTTTTTTAAGTATACATATAAATACCAACTAGTTAGATAAATACCTATATTACTACTGAATATAATAGATTATGGGCAGAGAACATACCATCATTCCTAACCAGGAAGCCAGCATGTATTCCCCTATTGAAACAGGAGTCACCGACAAGAGATAATTTAACATGTTAAATGGTAGTAGTGGAACAAGCCGAAGCAGTAATACAATCTGTAAGGACAGGTCAGGAAATTCAAAAGTTAGATAAAACATAACAGAAAGGAATACCAAGTCTCATGCAAACAAAACTAAGCAAAGAAATGTCACAAACATGCTGTTGGGGACAGATAGTTTTATAAACACTTAGAAGAAATAAGTCTCTAGAAAACTAGATATGACAAAGGTTGGTTCATATTTCTTCAAATGAATGTTATTGTTTTCCTCCAAAAAGATCCTTTTCACAGACACATTTATAGTTCCACTAAGTAATAATCTTAAAAATTTATATCCATAAATTGAGTAATACTTATGATCTATTAAAACAAAGCAAGGGAGTACTATTTAGTGCATCGGCCTCAAAGGAAACTAGAAGGTGAGTGCACAGAGAAAAGCACATCGTACACTGCACATGAGCTGTTGCCACTAAAGATGATCTCTGGTATAATGGACCTCATTAACATTAACCAACCTACCAATATGACCTTGACCATTAATAACGAAATATACTTGCTCATTTTAACAGGCAATCACGGTTTCTGATAGTGTTTGTATGAATGATCCATGAAGCTGACCTCGCCTAGTGGGATAGGCTTGGTACTTGGTAGTTTTTTGTATTAGCAGGTAATCAAACACAATATACTTTAATACATCCAAATTATTGATATTTTAAAGTATTCATAATTTCATGACCCACTCCACCAAGAGTTGAGAGTTAAGAAATAAGAAACCCAGAAAAAAAAGTAAAAACTAGAGGAATATTTGAAAGTTAACAGCAAAAGAATATAGAATCTCACACCAGCGTTAAAAATTATTAAGTCTACAAACCTTAAAGCCAGATTTTCGAATTGCAATTGCCACTGATCTGAATTGTGGATAATCCTTCAACCTAGAAACAACAAATGATCTTCCAATCTGTCCACATTGACAAAGATATGGGTAAGTAACTTCATAGAATAGAAATAATTATATCATGATATGGAAACATGGATCGAAGTTACGCCTAATTGAAATGCTAATGGCGTTGCAAAAATCATGCACATGATGAAAGAGCACCTTGTATTAATCAAGGAAAAACTAGCATAAATCAACTATTGAGTAGCACATACCAGAGAAAAACTTGTATTACTTTGACAAGTACCTAAAAATGTAAAACTTACTGTTCTACCAAGAAGAAATGCAGCTCCGGCACCAACAGTTGCACCTATAGAGTCAGCAACAAATCCCACTGGAAGCCCAAAAAGATAACCTCCACCAAGCTGTAAAAAGGCATATTAGGTAAAGTGACAACAAATTTATTTTTGGATTTCCTTTTTCCAACCAATTTTTCTTCTACAACAGGTATTGTAATGGAGATCTAAAATAAACCTAAAAGCAAGAAATGGAGTAGAAGGGAGACAATAAAAATTGCAGACCAAAACATCATAAGCAAGAAGAAAAAACACAAAAGGCTTATTATAAAGAAATGAAAAATGCAAGTCGTTGCCAGTGAAAATTATGTGACTGCATTTTTTTTCTTGTCATTGATGCATGCTTCATTTATCCTCAATTACCTATCACAAAGCCTTTCGAACCAACTAGAACAGTCATATCAAACATTCACCATTAGAGTTAAAAGATATCAATAACCTTTCAAAAATTGACAAAGGTGGCATTAGGCATGGCAATTTCCCCCTACATTCAAAGATCCTTGGAGGGACTGCCATATTGGCTTTTGCCGCTGATAAGATGTCCTACATTGGCTAAGAATATGGTCAGATACTCCTTGTAGGACTTGGATAATCCACCTTCAAGCAAGCTTTTAGGAATGAGTTAGGACTGGTCCATTGTTATGGCTTTCGAGCTTAATTTTGGGCCACTCACAGATATTCATTCGTGCAAACTTCACAAACTAAATGTCTAGTGCTAAGCGTAAGAGGGTGGATGGAATAAGCAATCCTCTTGTCTTGAGTTAGCTTTTGGGAGTGAGTTAGTCTCCTCAACCTGTTTCTAATAGACACATTCTTGTATGTTTTCATGAAGGGATGGGTATAAATTCCCTCGAGGCAGATTTGGGGACAAGGACGTAACCAAAAATTTTCCACTACTATGAAATTACAAAATTATTCTTAACACATTTATTTATTTATTTATTTATATATGTCATATTAGTCTTTTACTAATTATTTAATGTTATTTACTCCATGACAGTTTAAAACTTTGGTAGATATACTGTAACCACGCTGCTCACTAAGGTTCTTGTTTATTCGTTATAAATTTGGTACTGCTGGTACCTAGTGATAATATATAATAGTCTTTGGTGAGTTAAAAAATTATTTAATGTTATTTATTTTAAAAAAAAACTAAAATTATCCTAATTCTTAACCTGAAGTCTCACTCACCTCTAATCAACCACACAAATCTTTCTCAAATAATTCCCCAAAATTTTCTTTTGTTCTTCAAACCCTAAATCCCTTCTCCCTTATAGTGTTATCTTCTTCCCGCTGCTGTGCTTCTGTTGATGCTGAAACTCAACCAGCAGCACATATTGCTATTTGCTCTCCCTTATCCAGACCACTCACGATATTGTCATACAGCCACTGTCTGTCATTTCTATCCAGCATTCTCCAACATAGCAGCTATATTTCTGGATTCCCAATCTATTCCTCAGTTTAGTCTCTGTTAGCACCGCAACATGATTTGATTCCAAGCTGAGATCGAGCTCCACATATTGAGAACATATATAATTTATTCATTCATTTTTGTAACAGATACTAGTTTGAATTCAATCGATGTCTAGAAACAACCTATCTGCTAGTAAGGATAAGGCTGTGTACAGCTAACAGAAAGTGGGAGTAATCCCCGCAGCATCCTCACAGGCACAATATGATGACGCTAGATATCGATAAATTGAATTTAGAAATTTACAAAATGCAGAAAGGTGATAATCACAAACGCCTAACAATTCTAAGCAACAATGCAGGCAAGTCTATCACAGGTCCTTGAGAATATTACTTTTCTAAAAAGAAATAAAAACAAGTTTTGCAAGAAGTGGCAGCGGTAGCAACGGTTGTCTTACAGTAAGCACTGAAGCTGGAACAGCCAAGACAGTCAAAGGAATGTAAGCAACAGCCCTGAAAAAATCACCAAACAAATAAAAACATTCAGAAATCATAATCACAATAATCATTGATCTCCACAACACCAAGACATTATTAATTTTGTTTTCCCTTTTTCACAAATGACCCTATTAATTACAATCAAGACGACCAAAAAGAAAAGAAAAAGAAGACATACAGAACAAGTGGGCCCCAGGGACCAAGATCGTGATCGACCCATAATAAGAAGTCCTTCATCATCTGCATCAGAGGCGAAAATGAGAAAAGATTATAAATGAGAGAAGTTGAAGAAGGAATGAGGAATGGGAGAAGGGGAACCTTTTCGATTGGGAGAGTGAAGCATGCGACGATGACCGCGGCGAGGAGGAGGAGGAGAATGGTGATCCTGAGGGCGGAGGCCCAGGACAAAGACATGGTTAACCTTCGACGCCAAGGCCTGCACTCCTCCTCCTCGTCCTGCAAATGGGGAGAGGCTTGCTTCGACGCAGATCGAGCCCTCAATCCCACCAGATTTGCCAGATTTGAAGCTCTTTTTTCTTTTTCTTTTTCCTTTTAGTCCATCAACACGCACGCACGCACCGATTCAGAGATTGTTTGTTTTCTTGTTAGTTTCGCTTATCTTTCTCTTTTTCCGTGGAATGGAAGGGAAACACAAGTGTGTTGTTCCTCAACAAATTTTCAGATTAGAGAAGAATTATGAATGGATATAGGAAGGACAGGCACTGTTGGTGGCTACTTTTGTAAATTCGCGCGTTTGTTCCACTTCTCCGTGTGCCGTGTGCGCTTTATAAGCAACAAAATGCCATAACCGACATCTTTAGAGTAATATGGCTACCTTTGCTTTGCGCCTTCAAACACAATATAAGGGTAAATTTTTATCTTGCACTGCAATAGCTATGGGATATAAGATTAAAAAATATGAAAGTATACCATAGTTAAATAAGATACAAGAATGATAATTTTTTATATTATTTATGAAATAAATAAGTAGTATAATATAATTGCTTAAAAAAACAAGTATTATAATATAAGAAAGGAGTTGAATTGTGTTATAGTAATTTGATTTTTTTTACAAAGTTATAATTAATATTAATATGCATATATAAAGACAAAAATTCAAAAACAGTATATCAAACCAAGAAAGGGCATTTGTTTCTTACACTCTCTCACTCTTGAATCTTGTACCTCCTTTTATATTTTAAAAAATTCATTCAAATAAGAAAAGAGTAAATTACATTATTTATATACAAAATTCAATAGTCACTTACAAGACACAACCCTAGTATGAACAGAAATCATGAGACAGGAAAAGAAACAAAGGAACAATGGAAAACTCGTAAATTAGAAGAGGAACAATGAAAAATTCGTGAACTAGAAGATGAACGGTAAAGAGCTCACGAATGGTGAAAAGGAATGGAATGTGAACGTCATGAGAGGAAGATGAACTTGCATCCTGTGGAGGCTAAACAAGAGGAAGATGAATATATACTCGTGAATGGGGAAGAAAAATGAAACGTGAAACTTAAATTCTGAAACTAATTGAAAAGGGATAATTTGGATTTTATAATTAAAATATAAGGATAATTTGGATTTTATAATTAAAATATAAGGACAATTTTATCCGCTCACATATTTTAATTGACGTTGGTTAACTATGTTAACAGAATAAGGGTAAAAGTAATGTGAAAAAAATAAAAGAGTATCAGATAAAATTTAAGCAAAACACAAGCATGCTAGTATGATTTACTCATAAGAAAATGCATTATCCAAATGCCACTTGAAAGTCTAAAATCCAAATCCATACAGGTCCAGCTATATTATTAAATCAAACCTAGTTTGCAGCCCAAAAATGCCATTGAGTTTAAATTCAAGCTCATGCCTAACTTTTAGGATAGTTTATGGTAAGTTTGAGTTAGTTACTATTCGAAATATATAGTTTAAAATAAAATGTGAACATTATCTAAAAATGTTGTTCTAATTTATTTACATATATAGATATTGATGAGGATTTGGTTATCTGGTTTTAAAAAACCAATTTTAGTTTTAATCTAAAAACAAGTTTTAAAATAAATTTGTTGGTTCTAAAATCTGGTCTACACATTTGGTTTTAAATTGAATTTAGTTGTTTTTATGCAAAAATCAAACCATGCACTCACACACACACACTCTATTTGAGTAGCCTAATATTATCCCATAACTTGAGAGCACGTGGAAAGAAAGAGAAAAAAAAAACTTGAGACAACCTGGTAGCTCCAGCAACGAATTTCATGTTTCGTCATGGTTTGCATACTCCAAACCATAGTTTATAGATTGAGTTTTATCCACATATATGTTTAACAATGGTTTGACCCTTCTTATTAACATGTGGTTTAATTAAAACTCGACGATCTCTGATAAAGTGGGAAAAAAAAGTACTTTATTTAAAATATCTCATAATTTTGTCTAACTTTAAATCGATGGTAGATTTACTTGCGCTTTCCTATTGCACACATTCACTTTATAGAGTTAAATTTTCCACAAAATAATAGTTGAATTGTGTTTGAACATATTTGGATCCCAAACCTTGGTGAGTAAAAGTGAAAAAAGAAGTTACATTTTCCGTTGAAACAAGTCATGTTTTTCACAAACTGTAATTCAAATACACACTACATGATCTCCTTTTTTATATTTAATTTTCACTTATTGTTTGGTGGCAAAATGCCAATTGTCACAATTTCTTGTAAGGTGCTGCTCATTCTAATCGCGGGACGTGTACACCAAGAATCTAATCAAGTGGACAAAAATTCTTACTAGAAGGTAGAATAAACTGAAGGGGTTTGCATTTGAAATTTCACCTTCTGTTACGAATTCTCAATCTCATAATTTTATATTGGTTTAAGAAAATTAGAAAGCGATGGAAAGCCCAATAAGGATATATTTTGACGTAGTTTCCTGTCAACAAGAAAAGGTGCAAAAGCTATCTTAGGAATTTTTCTGATAGACAGGTAACTCAAAATCTTAGTCGGGAGGGAAGGCTAGTAAGCTAGCGAACCAAGGGGCGAAGAAATTCAACTTATGTAACTAACCACAAGCCTGTATAGATGACATGCAGGTCATAAAATAATTGCTTAGTAACTATGTTGTTGCTCACATGTACTCAAATAGAAGAGATTTGCAAATCAAGCATATACTACAAACTTTGATCTTTATTATCATAGACAAATCACAAATGTGTTTTGAGGGATATATAAATCCCCTGCTAATCTATAAATGCAGCTCATGAATACACAACTCAGAGCTTATAAATCAACGAACAAAAGAATGCTTAATCTAATTTTATAGTGGAGGCTACCTCAATAATTTTTTCTTTATCCAAACACCTGCTATGGTATGCATTATTCTACAGGGAATGCCTACATTTCCAACCCTATCCACTTTGCAGGCAAGTTTTTTCTTTTCTGATTGTTTCTTCTCTTCCAACTGAAGCTCCAAGGTTATCTTGCACATAGTGCATTGAGTAGAACATGAGCTAACATGAGATCCACAAAATACTGATGACCAATTTCGCCATCGCGCCACTTCATCTTTGCAGGAGCCCTTCCATAGTGAACTCCATCATTACACCGGTTATCAAAATGCCATGGAAATGTCATATCAAAGTCATCAATCACCCCAGTGATGATGCCAGCTTTCTTCAATTTCTCTATGAGCACTCCATTGAACACCTCCATTTTGTAAGGATTAAATGCTAGTGATCTTGCGTATCCCCCAGTTGCAACTGTGGAACGATAAAAGACTCTTGGCCAAGCTAACCCCCTTTGCTTCACTGAGATCATAACATCTCCCCAGAATGATGCTGCATAGTCTGCTCCAGCAGAAAATGCTCTTATATTACGCCAGTGAACGCCATCATGCAATCCTGAGTTCATGATCACAGTATCTGGGATTGTGTCTTCTGAGAAGTACTTCTTCAACAGATTTTGAAACCCTTCATCTCTCAGAGAATCCAATCCTAGATAGTTTTGTGTTTCATTCCAATGCCCATTAAAAATGCTTGTGATCCTAACTGTTTGAGAAGGGTCTTTTGGGTTCGAAAAGTTCATGTCAAATCTCCTAGGGACAGAATGTATATTGGGCAAATCTAAGACAAAATTGAGCATATTACGTATTGTGTCAACATGATTTGAATCACCCCAGAAGAAAATCCACCTATTCTTCAAGCACTTCCAAGCAGACTCAGTTGAAAACATCTTGAATGAGCAGTGAGTTGAATACACCCAACCATTACTCTCTATAACTCCCAACGAACCATCACACCATGGAGCTTTACAAGGAAAATCTGGTGCCAAGCATCTGTACCTACCATCATTACCTATTTGGCAGCCATCATTCTTCCCATGCCTTGTCCACCTTCCACACCACACATCCTTGCCAAAATCAGAAGCTTTACAAGTCTCAAGTTCTGGTAACTGAGCACTGCTTTTGTAGAACCTGATTGCAACATTCCAAACCACTCGATCGTAGACAAATCTCCATGGAGTGAACTTCAGACCTTCAAAGTGTCTATAAAGCAGGATTACAGTCAGATTGTAAACCCCAACAAAATCAGGATGAACTTGCAGGGAAATAGAGTAAGAACCATTACTGAAATCTTTCACCAATGGCCTAGATTTCCATGACTCCCCTGCAAGATCAGTCTCAAAGTAATCCCCACCTAAACAACGAGGCTTCCCTAAATCATCCAATGCCTGAAAACCAAACTCATGCACTTCCCCAGCCGATAGCTCTATCAGTTTCCCATCACCCAACCCAGGAATTGATATTCCCACTGTCTTAGAATCTTTACAAGGTTCTCCCCCAGGAGCTAACCATCTTGCTAGAAGACTTGAAGTCAAGTTTGGCTCTAATTCACTTGAAAGCCAAGTTGAATGCCCCTTAACTTCAGGCTTCACTGGGGTTTTTGTGTCAAGCTTATCAGACACACCACTACTACTATAGTTCTTAGCAGAAACAGTTTCACTGTGCTCAGACAATGTGATGTTCACAAGATTGTGGGGATCAAAAATGGTAGTACCATTGGTTTGGTTTTGATTCAAACTAATTGGACTATATGGGGAGCTATAACTACTAAAAGTGAGATTTTGATGACGGGAAAGAGTAGAATTAGGAGAATGAGACCTAAGAGAAAAAGAATCCTGACGATACCTCCAGCTCCAAGCTTCAATGACGTTCCTAACAGTGAAACCATCGATGGTCCAAACCACAACCATGCCACCCAAAACAAGAGCAGTGAGCAACCCAAAACGCCAATGAATAGAAGACGACCAAAGAGCCCTATGGCTCTCTACCTTTTCTGGCATCACAAACTTCCCAGATCAACACCACACAGCAGCAACAAACAAAACCAAGCCAGGTATCAAAAAAACGCCAAAACCAAATACCAACTTATCCACAACACCCAACACAACAACAAAGAACAAAGTTGTTATCTTTGATGACAACACTCGAAAAGGGTGCTCTCAAAGCACAAAAATGTAAATTTTATCTAGAAAGAAACAAAAAAAATTGTGGGGTTACTCACAAGGTTGGTTTAATGTTATGTAGGTAGTGAAACAAGATTGTGAAGTCACTAACTACGCAGCTATGGCTAAAGCTCAGTCACAGTTCTCAGATTTTTCCAAACTTTGATACAGCTGTGTGCGGTGCCTTTAATCCTTCATTTACTCCTTTGTCTAACGCGTTTTAGCTTTTTTCTTATTCTTCTTCTTTGGAGCTTCGCCGAATATGTCAATAATATGGTCCAACCACTGTAGTAGTTATTTAGTTTGTTATGGTCACTGTGGAAGTTGGATTCATCAAAATTCATTATGAAGACATTAATTATTGGATAAGTTGTTGTTACCTCTTTTTTAGGTTAACAGATACTGTAATAGGGTATATCATTTACAACCATCCTTTACTAAACTTTATCACTTTAAGAACTTAAATGAATTATTACGCTACTACTTCATTTTTCTTTTCCTGTAAGTATCAAAAATATTTATTTAAAAAATCATAAAACTCACATATTTTAACTAACTGAATTAAATTTTTCTATTATTTTAAGATTTTAAATTATAGTAAAATAAATAATAAGTATATTTAAAATGTGAAATTAGATGTGAGATCATAAATTTACAGAAGATGTATTTTTATTTAAAAAAAATAATTTGATGACAAATTGTCGATCATACGTTTTGTATTTTAGTGATACTGATATGATAATAATGATATCTTTAGGTGTTTTTTTTTTTTTTTTTTTTACTGATATATATTTGGGTGCTCACGAGTAAAGAATCATCGCAACTCGCAAGGCTGTGTGGTAGGCTACAAATAAATAAGAATAATCATAAGGCTATATAGGGTACAAATAAATAAGACATCCCACAATATAATCTCAATATAATTTTATTTGATTATCATTAACCTCATAACTCACATCCAAATCTAGAAGATGATATTCATTTGACTTGGAACGCAATATTTTTTAAACAAAGATAAAATATATTAAGAAAAAGATTATAACTATTATGTAAATGTGGTTTTAATTCAGTTTAAGCCAGATTAATTTTAAAATTTGAATTTAATATAGATTCTTGTTCAATTAGTGTTTTATTTTATATTATTTTTCATTTAATTTTTAACCATAGTTTAGTCTGTACATAATTTATAGATAAAATTTTTTTATATAATTAAAATTTAAAATAAGTAAGTAATTTTAAAATATAAATTATATTATAATTAAATCATAATAAATAAACATTTTGAATATGTAACTTTTATATT
>PYAF01004279.1:2003480-2026251 GCA_007407185.1 Glycine tomentella | reverse complement strand
GATATAAAATTATAATAAAAGAATTATATTTAAAGAGATAAATAACTAAAAAAATCAAGCAAACAAAGTTTATCAAGCTGACAAAGATAGAATTGATATCTTATAAAGACGAGTTAGAATATCACTAAAAATCTGTAAATAACTCTAAATTTTTGGTTTGAAATAATTGAGAAGATATTTTTTTATTAATTAAGGTGATGGTACGTGAAATATACTTTATATATATATATATGTAATACCACTCCTATGTCAATAATTTTTTTTTGGGATGAGAACAGATAATAAATCACTATATCATGATTAAAAATAATTAATGTTTAAAATGAAAATATTTAAAAATTAAAATATAATATAATCATTAAATTTGTACACGTTTTAAATTTTTAATTATAGTTAATCCATAATCATTATCATCAACTAGCACATCTTTATCGTCATGACAATTGTCGTCACAATAATGATGGTCATGATAGTGTAAGTAGTGTTGATTCACAATGATTGTGATGTAGTTGATGTTAGTAGTATCGGTAGTGAGAACAATTATAAAGATATTGTGACAATGATCATGGTGATGATAGCAATAATGACAAAGGTCATGGTAGTAAAAGTGATGGTTGCAAAAATGGTCACTAATAAAAAAATCATTTGGTTGATGATGAATTAATTAAAATATTTTAAGAAGTGATAATAACTTTATAAATTTATTTATTGTTTAATTAATCTTTTAGAAATTAAATCATATATTAAATTTTAATTTAAAATTTTAACTATTTTAATTCAACAAATATAATTCGAAATATATGTATATAAAGTTCGAATTAGATTTTATGATATAAAAATAAATTATTATTTTTACTACTATTTGCACTGAACGGTACGGTGTGGTAACGAGGGAGAAACCGATAGATAGAGGTACTGAAGATAATACAGGAATCACCGACACATGGATATATATGATTGGAGTTCAGAGGAGGTGACAGCATTGCATTGCAATGTATCATTGGTGGGATGGGTATATGAGGCATTATGAATGTGTGCACATGACCTCAAACATGTGTCGGCCAAGCCACAATTTGGTGCAACTGGATTCTTCCTTACTAACTATTCCTTAAACATTCATCCAGTTACCCAATTGTAAATAGTATTGAATGCAGATTTTTAATGGATACTTTTAAGACTAAAATACACATTTAGTCCAGGTTTTAGATTATATATTTTTTTTTTAATTTTGATAATTATGTTTTTAAAATAAGTTAAAATGATACTTTCAAAATAATTATCATTTTCAATTTTGAGATATGATTTATTTTTTAATTAAAGTGAATTCAGAGAAGAAGAGAAAATATAATATTACATGTGAGACTCATTTATTACTCAGTGAGACCCTTTTGGAAACAACTTAAGCCTGATAGACTAGAGATCATAGTAGAAATTTGTTTTCTTCTCCCAGTGCACGTTTAAGTTGTTCCTAACTGGAATAAGCTTAAGTCTTATCAGTGAATTTAAAATGTCATCTTTTCCTTTTATATTTTTTATTAGTATTTTTTATTTTATTTTATTTTCTTATAAATACATAAAAGATTCCAAGGGAGAATGAGGCACCCTTGCTTCTCCTTGGATCCGCACTGCTTAATAGGATAGCTGATGCAGATGAAGTGCAGCAAGGGTGGGCAATTTGAATAATTCACCGAAAAGAATAAATGAGATAGACGAAAAGGTGAAAATTTGGGGAAACTAAATTTAAAATTACATAAATGTCAGTTAGTTTAAACTCATTTACATAAATTTATTTATTTTTGTCATCTATTTATTAGAACCTTTTGAACTTGCTTTTGTTTTGGCATTAGAATTAGTGGTTTTTTTTTCCTGCACTTTCCATGTTGCTTTTGGAATGGTCATTCCGAATATGAGAAATGCATGAAATAATCCGGGAGATTATTTTAGAAATAATATCGAAAGTGCATGAAGTAAATTCAAAAGTGCAGAAAGCAATTGCCTAAAATTAAGTTTGCAAGAATGAAAGGAAATTGCCATTGGATCAAATTTTGGGCCTAAAATTTAAGTCACAGGCCTATCGATTGAATTCCACTAGTGGACCTAAGAAAAATGATTTTTTTTTTCTGCTACAAAAAATGAATTCTGTACATAACCATTATCCATATGTTAAATGAAAGCATTCGTCGTATTATTTTGATATTTTCCCCATAGGTATATATAGTAAGTAATTCCGTTTGAAATATGGTTCACTCAATGTGGATGCCTTTCTTAACATAAATTTGAATAATTATTTGTCACTTTGCGAGAGATTAATCCTTCTGCTGTACTCATTTGACAATCTTTGTTGATCGAATGAGCATTTTTTTTAAACTCAAATATTCACTCAAAATGGCTCAAATTATATCCTTACTGCCTTACATTTGGACACAAAAACGAATATTGAACTATCTCTCACTTACTTATATCTAATGCAAAACAAGTCTTATTTCCTTTAATTTGCATAAAGAACCCCCAATTTCGAAGGGGCAATGGTTATAATCTAAATGTCAATATATAAAAGCAAAATGGAAAATATATTTTTATTTTGTTTAGGTTTAGGATTTTTTTAACAGATATTGATGAAGATAATTAATGAAGGGGGGGGGGGGGGGGGATTTAAGGAGTGTGATTTTTATTCTCCTTCACATGCCTTAATAAATTTTTCTTTCTATAATAATAATTAGATTTTATAAACCAAATTAGAAGAGCTATTTTGGGTCCAACATTCCCAAAAAAGAAGCAACCATTATCCCTATGGAACAGAAAGAAGTTGTGTGTTAGAGGAAGAAAAAACAATGGCCAGCCACATATTCGGGATAATTAAGAAGCAGAATGTTGGAAACAAACCCAACAATGACACAAACCAGCACCATTAGTGCAGGCCGAAAAGAAGTTGAAACTATCACTATCCAAACCCAAGTTCTTTTTTTTTGGTCAAGTTTCTCCCATGCTAACCTTTCCCCACCACACTATGGTGAGCAAAAAGCCTAACTTCCCAAATAAAATCCCACCTTCTGATAATTAATTCTTTATTTTTTTAACCTAACCTTTCCCACCCACAAAACAAATTAAGCTCTTTTAACCTACCCAGTTTTTTCCCATGCACGGTGCTCTATAATAGATAAAAGGGGAAAAATAATAGCAAAAAAACTGGATTAACCTCGTAGTTATCCTTCGTCATCACCACCTTTATACCTACCTTGTCAGAATTGAATTCAGCTATTAATCCATTTGCGCGTCATCAACAAATTTGAGACTAGACGGAGTTTCAGTTGTATACATGCACGTGCTCACATACACTACTTGTATACCATTTTTTTTAGTATACACTACATGTATACTTGAATGTGCTCATTATATGAGCTACCTAACCGAGTTGAGTCTAGCATAAATGATTCTTCTCTCACAGCGTGGTAACTAATGTTTAAATTTTACTAGGAGAGGTGGCATATAGTGTCTAACAGTGAGTGGAACAAAATTGCCGTGGAAAAAAATAAACAAATATTTTGTTTTCTTTATAAAATTGACAAAGCTCGGGTTTTATTCCCATAAAATTTGTTGTCAATTTTTTATCTGACAAAATTATAATGTATTGTTTTTTTTTAATTCAAAGCAAAGTTCGGTTGTAGCTGAATTTATTATAATAATTTTTTATATCAATTATATATATAATTAATATAGATCTAACATTTTTATATTAATTATGCATATAACTAATATAAAAAAGTTATACACATAAAATGTCGGGATTAACCTTGTATAAAAAAGTTATACAGTTGTATATATTATTGATTATGAAAAAATTGTACCGTTTGTAAAAAAATGGATATTGTTGACTTTTAATTTGATGAACTTTGTACTACATTATTCATATTTTTCATGTGTCGGTTGATGATAATTTTATTTTTGGTAGTGAGTACAATTAACAATATAGTTTGATATTAGTTTAAGTGATTCCATCAAATGTCTTTCATGTCAAACACTGAACAGATACACTTTTCCAGTTGTTACTAGCTAGTGCTTAAAAATCCTTTCATGTCAAATACTGAAGAGTCACCTTTTATATGGTTGTGACTAAAGCTTAAAGATCCATTTCAAACTTGTTCTCCTTGTAATCTATTCATGCTCATGAAAATTTGATTGTTGTGCTAGCTGAAAGCAAGTTGGATATAAGTCCTCTCGAACTAAGATGATTATGAAGTTTAGATCTACCCTACTTTATATTAGCATGTCTATACACAACAATAATATTAACTTTCAAAAACCACAAAATTCATGAATGAACTGATACAAGTTGTTTAATCTATCAAGTGATTTTAAGTTAAAATTCTAAATACATATACAATTATATTAAATATTTATTTAAAAATTATTATTCATAAATAATCATTTTTAACTAAACAAAATTGTTTCACATAAAAATACCAGTAACATGTACTATAGAATATTATAACTACCAAAATCTGGCAATATATACGTGCAAGTCGAGTCTTTTATTGATTTGATGCGCACTTAGGATTCCCTAGCTAGTGAATGGCGATTGCTGTTGACTATTGCTGAACTCTAATTGATGGATCGTACGGTGTCTCAATAAGAGAATAAAGCAGAAGAGATAACAAAATAAAAAGTCTATAGTGGTGGCGAATTAAAGGTACCTCCGCCGCGCTCCCCTAAAAGTCATATCATGCATATTCTATTTATGTGTAAGCCGCAGGTCAAAATATGTTATAACTTATAACCAGTTGCCAACACTTATTTCTTATGGCCCTCTTACTCAGTTTCATATAATTAAATAATTCTAATCTCTTGTTGTGCTCATTATTACTAATTTAAGAAATCAAAATGCACAGACACAGACCTACTCCTCTGGGTTCTTAAGGCCTACTATTAGATTTAATTTATGAAAGAATATTATATATATATATATATATATATATATACACACACGTGTGTGTGTTTTTACCACAAATATCATCCACTAATCAATTTTATTCAAGCTAGTTAGGATTATTATAAACTTTTTTTAAAATATTTAGCACAACTGTATATTCAAAACTCAAAAAATCAAAAGTACTAATTAAGTTGAAACAAATTCATGTAAGTTGATGAACGCACTTTGTGTGGTAATCATATAAGTGTCTTTTAGAAAATGCGGAAATATTTCTTTGTAAAGTGTTTGGCCCCAGCGTAAAAGACATTCCCGTGGATATCATTATTGTTTAAAGCTTGATTATTATAACGTAGTCAAATACTTAAGACCATATATTCAAGTCCTTGGAGTCTTAGTTTAGCATATAAAGATTGGATTATAATGATACTTTCTCAGTAGAAACCTAACCGTGCATGAAGACTAAGGATGGTCTATATTTAGCTATGCATGTGATGCTGGTTTTGTTTTTACAACCCCACTACATTTATTCATATCGAACAGATTAGTCAAGAGACCCACATCCAATGTTGAGTATGTCTAAAAAATTTATATATACAAAAACAAGTTGATTGTGGAGGAAATTATTTGCTTAGCACAATACATATATTGATATATATGCCGAGAATTTAAAGGTGAGTGGAATGCAGGTACGAGTGAAACAAGTTTAATATTAGATAGGAATAATATAAAGAAGGTAAGAATCATATAAAATTAGGAATGACACTTGTGCGGGAAAGTTAGGGTCCTACAATATACTTTTTCCTATTATTGCGTTAAAAAAGAACAAAATTGTCTTCGATCGGACTCATATTTAATTTCCATAGATAGTAGCTTTAGCTGAGGTCTATCTTTGTGGTTTATGGGTATAGTTAGGTATCCATATTTAGACTTGTTACCTATTATTTAATTATATTATGCAATTTTTAAAATATTATTTATTTTAATTATAAAAATGAATTGTTATTAAGCGACTAAAATTAAACCAGATATGCTTCTTGATCAAGAATTTTTGAAGACAATCTTGCAATAGAACTGTGACATAATCACGATGAAGACAAATGTCAATAACCACAATAGTAATGGGATTCACTTTGGAGCTTCAATGGAGAACATTCTTAACTACTTCTCTGTCTTCTTCTTATGTTACGCGTTTGTTTTATATTATTTTGTGCCTAAAATAATTATAGCATTGTTTGAATTACTTAATTGCATGCTTTTTGTGTAAAATTTATTTTGCTATGCTTAAAGCTTTTAGTAAGATAGAAACCATTCAATTGTAGCTAACTTAAGGTTAACTCGAGAGAGATTTTGTGTTAGAGATATAAAAAACTGAGACATGATATAATGTGCATAAAGTCTCTAGAAATGAAGTTGTGTATTGTGTGTCCTCTTTGAGAATCTTATGTATAATGCTTAAGTGCTTAATGAGTGCACCTAAAGAATTAGGGTATTCACTTTGACAACAAGGACATGTTGCCAAGTAAATGAGACAACAAGGTTCTAATTAAGCAGAAGTTGAGTATTGAACGATTGTCGAGTGAAAGTTTTTTTAAAGTATTTTGAGGGATTTTGTGAACTAAGCCTAGATTGTATCATGATCGAAACAAGTTGAAAAGGTCCACCTTTAATTCAAGTTTAAAATTTAAAATCCAAATCTTATATATTTTATAGGTAAATGTGGATTGACCTAATTAGTTCAATCCATTTTGTTACATCTATCTAGCAAGTGGGCCTTTAATTACTAATAGTTTTAATTAGTATGACATTGGCGTTTTGCCCTATGTACTACCACTTTTTTACATTAAAAATTAAGCAAAAATAACTTAATAAATTACTCGTTATGCCATAATTAAACAAGGGAGGAGCATCGTTATGACAATTGACGAGGGAGCCACGCCCCACCCCCGCACAAAATATTTTATATATATATATATATATAAGAGTTGCATGCCTAATCAAATAGGAAAATTACAGATAAAAAAACTACTGCAATGGGTCAAGACTGAGCCAAGTAGTCAGCTAGAAATATTTAAAAAGTTACTCCAAACTAACTTCATATGTACGTTGATTGCAATTCTCAAAGACCGTCTATACAATAGTGTAACTCTAGTACTGGCACAATTTCAACCAAGAACAATATATGCTCAATTTATCTTTTAAATTTTTTGTATATTTTCATTTATATATATAGTGCATTTATGCACTAAATTTTATTAAGGGAGTTTACATGTATGCTCAAGTAGATGATTATATTTTAAAAAAAAATAATGATTTAAAGTTAATTCTTTTTTCTAGAGAATTTTTTTGAAAAAGAAGAAAAATTTAGCTTTCACATCATTAATGCCTTGAGAATCCAAAGATAGAAGGAAATGTAATAAATTTAAGGATTCTAAATATTTGTCTTAGTATTATTTTTGTTATCAACTTTGTGTTTAAATTACAACTTAAGTTTAATATATATATACACTAATGTTTCTCCTTTCATTTTCAGTTGAAGCTCCGCCACTAGCCATAATGTGTTTGGTAAAAATTTAAGAACATGCGTCTAATCTAAATCAAGCCATCTCTAACCCAATGCTGCGCTTTGTAAGTTACGTCCAAAATGCAAGTATGTTGGAGAAGACACGGATCCAAACACGCGGTAAATTCGTGGTGAATCCAAGCGCAATATTATGAACACCTTTAACGACTAAAAGCGTGTTTGTTTTTTTATACTTAGCAAGAGCGTAATATCATTTGTTGATATTTCTGAATAATTGACACATTGACTTAATTCTTGTTTAATCTATTCGGATACACATGACATGAGCCTACGAGTCTATAGTCTCATACAATGTTTAATTGAATAGTACGTGTTAACAATGCAATAAATCGACAAAAAAAATATATTAAACATATCAAACAATAAGAAGGATTACTACTATGAATTTATAAACAAATGATGATGGCAAATCATCATACCGATGAGCGCTGCATGCGCATCATGTAACTAAGTATTATTTAACTTGCTAATTGATTATACCCATACTACCAAGCCGCTATTTGTCATGCATACACATGCCTTAAAAAAGAAATTGTGGCTGATAAAAAGAAACGTAGCGCTTTTTAATTTGGCTGCGCCTGCATAAAATATTCACTAATTTTAACTGATATAGAAGAATAAAACCCATAACTTTTTTCATTCGATTAAGAGTGTTGACAGCGACATGCATGTCTAGGGGATATTAAAATGTGAGATGAGTGAATCTTTCATTGTACAGTTAACACGAATGATTAATATTATAAAGAAATATAACAATATTGATCATTTATATATGAAATATAATCAAATTTAACTTCTCTAGTCTTTTTATTAATTGTCTTACTTTGCATTTTTTTCTGGCACACATGATTATAAATGAGTATTTCGATAGCACCAAAATTTATTGATACTCATAGGTATTATCTCATTACAACAATAATTATTTCTCCATACTTACAAGTCACAATTTGAATCATTGACCACATGCTTAAGGAGTTAAGTCTTATTCACTTCAACTAATTATTTTTGGTAATTAATCATCTTACTTTATATTATAAGTATGGAATGTGATTTATATCTTTAAGATATTAAATACATTTATTGAATTCTTTAAAATAGAAATTGTGAAGGATATAATATTACTATTCTTTTATTATTTACTCAAATACTAGCTCTCTTGTGATAATGATAATATATTTATATAGCAGCACAAAATTAGACAAGTAGGCTAGCTACAAAGTCTGGAATCTGCACATATTGACATGCCCTTAAGCACAACTTTACTGCTAATATTGAGTTCTATACGAGTTATTTTAGTGGCAATATTAACCACTTCTGTACAACAATTTAAGCCAGACAACTAAGCTAAAAGTCTCGGGAATCTGCACAAATTGAAATGTCCTTAAGCAAAAAAACATCGTGTTCTCATTGAATTATTCAAGTAGCATATTAGATAAAAACATAGACAGACACGCATATGGGGGGATACAAAAATGGAAGTCTAGCTGGGACGAATGCACTGAACAATTGTGGGGTCATTAGGAATCAGAAGAAAGTGACTCAAATGTCAAGAAACGACCCTTGATTAAAGTATGCATTCATTTCATATGAATATGCCCTTTCCTTTAAGTCATTCCAGTATTTATATCAATACATATAATGGGTTTTTGCACGGGTTGAGCCTTTGGGGTTATCATGAGTTAAATTTTAAAATGGTTGATGATATACCATTATTGACTCTACAATTCCCATGATTGCCTTTCACTTCAGCCGCATATTGATTATTAGCTGAAGATACGATGAATTGATGATCACTACATGCCATGGCATATATATATATATATATATATATATATATATATATATATATTGTAACTAAATCTCAAAAGTAGAGACGAGATGACTGTATTGCTTTTTGATTTGGTGGATGTGAAATGGTGAAAAGACCAGAAAATAGAAATCATTGTGCGTTATGCTGATTACACGATTTATTATGGCATACGCAATTACATACAACTAGCAAGGGATTTAGCATGAGTCACCATTATTTTGTCAATATATATTAACCAATCATGAAATAGTCCGATAAATATTACATTTTATTAATAGTTATTTTAAAAATAACTTTAAGTGGAACAATTTTTATAAATAAAATAAGTGATTCTGAAGAGTAAATATCACTATTATGAAATAAAGTCTTCTTTCTTATGAGGACATTCTCTTAACTCAAAGAAAATATTTGTTTCATTATAATTATTATCATGTAAAAAAAATATCTCAGAATAATTGTCATTTTAATTTTTTTATATAATATTGTTTATTTATTTACTTATATTTTATAATATTAATGATAAAAAAATTATAAATAAATTAATGTATATGATTAATTTTGTAAAATTATTACTCTTTATTTATTTATTTTGTTTATGTAAAATAATATAAGATGAAAACTATTTTGAACTGAGGAAATACAAGAAATGAGGTGACAAACAAACAATGCATAATTTTTCATCAGCAAAAGGAACTAACGTCAAGAAACTAGAAGGATCGATGATAACATGACGAGGGTAAGAACACTTTTCTTAATAAAATATAATGATGGAAATGCTTGAAAGAAGTAGAAAGTGTGCTCAAATCAAAATTTGGATAACATTCTCCCACACCAAAAACGAAGTAATTAAGTACCTAATAAGGTTACAGAATACTTATTTCTCTTTGAATTTGAAATACACAACTTGTGGCGCAGCTGTTTTTGTGCCCCCCAACGCCAACTAAGTTATATACCATTGAATGAAAGTTTTGAATAAATTACGTGTAGTTTTTAAAGTAGATTTGTTTATTTGATATAATTATATGTTAACATTTAGGTAGGTATAATTTGCTGTAGATATCATCTAGAAAATATTGCTGTAGAGATTTATTTATGTGTAATTTATAACATTAGCATTTTTTAACTAATAACTTTTACTTACCAGGTTTACACGATTTATGGTCATACATAATAAAAATTTGCGCTAGTTAGATTGTTAAATAATCAATTTTATTCGAGATATAAGTGATAGAGTTCAAATTGTTTTGTGATTATCTTTTTGGAGGGGGGACTTCATATATAATTTATGTCTCTATCCATGTGCAGTGGTAATATGATGCAAACCATGAAAAGAAATGCACATCAATCAGCATGAAAAGAAAGCAATCTAACTGGGGATACTATAATGTGCTAATGTAATGTTTATATTCACGCCCTCAACTGAGTTTATGATTGATTATTAGTCTCTTGGATTGATGAGTCATAATACTCAGAGCAATCCGAGAAAACAAATTCAGCGAGGGTTTTGACTTTTGCGGGAAAAATACATATTTAATACATTAAAATAACTAAAGAAACATAAATAAAGGCGATAATGAGAACTAAATCTAAGATATGAAGCATACTATCCAAACACTTCACCATGTTGTCTAAAAAAAACATTTCACTGTTAGTCTTTGAAATTATAGTGATTAGTCAAATTGGTTCATAAAATTTATAAAATGATAAAATGGTGTTATAACAAACATATTTATTTATTACATTAAAAAAGTGTAAAAAGTTTTATATAATTATTTAATTAAAATTCATTATGTATGATAAATTTGCTGACTTTCAAAATAATTATTTTAATATAATTTAAATGATGTCATATAATTGGACGATAATATAAAACTATTTTACACTATCAGTGCATTAACATTAAAGTCTTAAAAAAATTCAAGAATCATTTTATATTTGTATTTTATCATATGAAAGATTTAAAAAAATGTGCCATAATTATTAAATATTAATAGACAGATGATAAATGTATCAGAAAAATAATTAAAGGAAAAGAAGAAAAAAATCAATATCTTAATGAAATAAATAAATAAAAAAGAGTCAATGACCAATTTAATCTTTTACCAAAATTGTAAGTTACTTTTTTAAAGGTATAAAATTTATTGTAATATAATTTATCATTTTTAATATCAATCAGTATCTTTTTTAATAAAAATTTAATTAATTAAATAGAAATTACCAAATATAAACGTAATCAAATTAATTATATATGAATTACCTGTATTAAAAGTAATCAAATCAATTTATGATACTGATTTGTATTATAAATAATAATTAATTTGATTATAATTAAAAACGAAGAAGAAGGGAAATGGTGGGCATGTGAATTTTCCAGAAAAATCATGAAGAAGATTGGTGCACACATAATAATAAATTAAGATTCACAACGCATTATGAGTTACTTAGCATAAACTTTTATTGGGTCCAAAATGATAATTAATACATAGTATAAGACAAGAAAATACATTATTAATAATAGGTAGGAGGTGCATCATGAAGAGGGATAAAGGAAATAAGGTTCATGTAATTTTCCGTCCACGGCAAATTCCACACAATGGCTTGGTAATTGTTGGGGATCCAACCTTTGGGGTCAATTTCCTTCCTAGCAACCGCAGAAGCAAAGAGAACAAAGGCCAAAACAACAAGCCACTCCAATTTCATTGTGCTTCTAATTAATTACCGCTGTAACTCATCACCTCTTTTATCCCCTAATGTTTCTACCGTTGCCTTCTCATTTATAGCTCCATTAGTTTCACTGAAACTCCAACATGTTTTTAATTAACTTCAATTGCATACGTTTGAATAGCTAGACCCGTGTGTAAATCTTCAAAAATCATATATAATGTTAACATATTCTTTAAAAAATATTTTGAAATAATTTTATAAGCCATTTTTATTTTTTATAAAATATAATATGTGTCTTAATAGTCTGTAAATTTAGGTATTAAATTTATAACAATCATTTATTTAGTAATACTTTTTAATATATATACAAAAAATATTAAAAGTCAATTTTTTTAAAAAGATATACTATAAATTATAATCCTTAATTTAGTATAATATATACTAATTAACATTTATTATAATAAATGCTTGACTTATAATATTGTATTTATAACATAAATTAATTATTTCACTTTTAATATTTTATATATGTATTAAAAATACTAAAAGTCAAATATTTATTATATTAGATTTAGATATTAATTTTATAACAATTAACATGTATTATATTGTAAATATATTATTTGTTAATGTTATTAAATTAATTTTATATTATATTCATTAAACACAGTAATTTTTACTTTTATTTTCTGTTTTTTTAAATAAAACAAAAATAACTAAAATCAAGCGTTACTTAAGTAATTTTCTTGATTCAATCATGAGTTTGGTTATCGTTTATTCATTTGCCTGTCTATTTTTTTTTCCTGGAGGGAGAAATTCTTGGATAGGTGTAACCTCAACATCTCATCCTTATACATAGTTAATAAAAAAATTATCACTAGTAAAATAAAATTAAAGAAGAAAAATGTTTATCATTTATTAATTTTTTTAATTCTTCTAATAAGGACATTATATAATTAGTTTTCTATAATAAAGATTTGATCTTAAGAAAAATTTAACATTAAATAGTAATTAAATACATATATTAATTTATTTAATATATTTTTTGATTGACAATGATATATGTATTGACTTATGTAATCGTAGAACTTTAGTCCCATATTGGTAGGTTTTGGCCTTGGAGCTCCACACATAACCTATATATAATGAGGCCTTGATAGAGCATTCTAAGCATCCAGGTATATATCTTTTCCTTCTCTTCTATATTTTTTTTTATTCATAAAAATTGAACATGATATATTAGAGAATTTATAATAAATATATATTTTATTTAATCAATTGAGCTCATTTTTCTTAGTTTTTTTTCTCTTATATATGATTGTACGCATAGATCAATTAAGACCGAATAATTTGTTTCTCCTTAAAAGTGAAAAATAAGAGTGAGAGTGTTATTACACTCTTCTTGAGAGAGAAATGAGAGACGAGATGTTGTAATTTTTTCTCCTTAGTGATCTTTTCTAACAGACTAACCAAAATTTAAAAATCACCTATTAATTCAAGTGATGATTGGTATGTCCTTTTTTGTTTATCATCTTGAATACGAAAGTAATTTTTTTTATGCATAATACGAAAATAATTTGAATTGCAAGAAAGTAATTTTTGTCCAATCGCGACTAAAATGGTCATGAGAAAAATATTCAGTGGGCAAAAGATATTTTTGTTGTGTACACTCATTAAATAGAACTATTTTATATATGAAAAATACATGTAATCATATAAATTTTAGAAATATCGATTGTGCGTACAACATCTATTTAATTTTTAAATATTATCTCTCTATATTACTCTTTTATGTAAGATATTCCCTCTTTCAACTCAATTCTCACATGGGCTTGATAATTCATTTACTTAACAAAAAAATTAACAAAGTTTACAACAAGTTGGTACTCACAGATAATAGTAATTATTATATCTCCTAATGATTATCAGAATGGTATCAGGACCAATTCTTTTGAGTGCTTTACTTTTTATTATCTACATGATTTTACTATATGATGTTGATTTTTTCGTGATTCTTTATGCCAAGTAATAGAGAATAGTTGCTGAAAAAATGCAAAAAGGAAATATATGGACAATCGTTAGTGCTAGTTGCTTAATTCGCTATTATAAGTAGTAGAAATACAATCAGTGCTCACTCACTCTCTCTCAATCTCAACCATTAGATTTAAAATAAAATAAAAATAAAAATAAAGAGAATTACTTTTAGAGTAAGTGAATTCTTTTTCTCTCTCTTATATATATATATATAATATTAGACAAAAAAAATTTGATAAATGAATATAAATAATAATGTATTTATTCATTTATTATGCACAAAAATTGATGAATATATATATATATATATATATATTTCCTTAGTTTTTTTATAAGAAAAAAATTCAATTTATTTATTTTTAAATATAAGCAAAAATTTAATTATTTCATCTTATTTAATGAAATTATATCTAAAATACTTTCATTTAATAAAAAGTGGTGCTTAATATCAAGTTTCATTTAAGAGTAATTTAGAAGGAATTTTTTTTTAATTGGAAACAATATAATTTGATAAAGTAAAATAAATTTCTTAACTTATATAAAATATAAATTTTTTCTTATACAAAAATAACACAAGGAATACATTATTATTTGATAAACAAATATAAATACATTATTATTTATATTTCATTTATCACATAACAAGGAAATATCCCAAAGCCAGAACTACCAGAGACAATAACTATTGTGCTATTGTTCCAAAAAAAATATCCCAAATGTCACGTCTATAATGTTTTTTCCTAAAATGTCATGTGGCATATTTCGTTATCAACCACAGCGAATTCGATAAGCTGACATGACATTATCATATTTATTAAGACGTATTTCACTAGGGAACATAGTGAATTAAGTGACTAATCAGACGACGCTACCTCAACTTCTTTATATGCTATCTCAAGTATCCTATTTCGCATTTAAGACCAATAAAATATGCCACATGACACTTTAGAAAAAAATATTGTAAACATAACATTTAGGATTTTTTTTAACTCCGGGGCATAAGTGTTAAATTAGTTAGCACACATCTGATTGAGGGTGCCTTATAGCACCAGGCTTTCCTTTTGAGGGATGGGAATCTAAGCATACTTTTTTTGTTCATGCTTGCAACTCTATTGCTTCTTAAGTTGGTAAAGACATAAAGAAAAAAGGTGAACAATGTATTTATTGAGGATTATATGTTTTCCAGAGAATTCACTTGCTGAATATGTGCATGATCGAGGCATGCTGACACAACATCTTGAATTTACCATCTAACACTAAAAATTATATGAAATATCATTTTCCATCTCAAGATATTTGGCTTATTTATACACTCTGTTTTATTTAGTCTTGGTGTTGATTGTCTTCAAAAATAGAGATTTTCTCCATCTTTTGAATAGAATTCATGTATTCCAGAAGATCATCTATTTCAATTTGATGCAATTTTTTTATTAGTTTCCTCCCTGCATCTATTCGAATATAGACCTTGGTTCTAGAAAAGGAGTAGTTAATTTTCAATGGTGGCCTAAGTAAAAATTGTCTTGCCTCCATTAGCATGAACTGCATAGGAACAAAGGGAAAAGTCTCCGATTATTTTTTAGCGGACATATTATTTGTGTTTTTATTTAATTTACTATTTATATTTTTGTGTATGATTCTCTTCATTTTCTTAACTTTTATTTCAAATCCTGGACTACAAGAAACATATATAATTAAATTTTATTTTAAATTTAAAATACTTTTATGGAAAATTGAAAATTCCCTGTTTTTTTAATCTTCTTTTTTACCCACAATTTTTATATTTATTTTATAATTTAATTAAAAATTAAACATTGATAACTTTTCTTGTTTTCAATGTTCTGGCAAATAATGAAGATAAATGTGTAATATAAAATCTTCTAGGAATATGCAGTAATAATTTCCATCCACTTCTCCTTCTAGTATCTCACGTGACTCATTTATTCAATTGTTTTTTTCAATAGAAAAATTCTAACTAATTTGGTACAGGTCTTTAAATTTATACTTGATCTTAATCTTATTGAATTCCATATATAAGGATAAGTCATCGATTTATACCAAGAGTCCATTATCCTAGCTGCATGCACATAATTGTTTCTTTGATGGTATAATTAACTTGTTTTTATCTTAGAACTAGAATAGTTTTTATTTTATATTTAAGAAAGAACTAGAAGACTTTATATCATAATTATTGGACGGAAAAAATTCAACCTACCTTTTTTTGCGGAGGTTCATGCTCGCTACTATTGAACTGAGACTATGAGCTAGCATGAATATTGAAGACTCTGGCTCTCTAATCCAGACAGCTAATTATTCGATGAGTGGATCCAAGAATTCAATCGTGATGAGTATATGTCACTTCTAAAGAAAAAATATGAGATAAAGATGAAATGCCGCCGTCAAAAGCACAACTTAATTAATGAACTTATAGATTGGAATGGGATGAAATAATAACTGTACGAATGTGTTTCATCCCTTATTGATGTATTAATGTTCATCATAGCAATTAAGTCATATTTGCACGACGAAAGTACGAGGTTACAAGTTAACACGTGCCTTTTTTTCCTTTTTTTTCTTACTTTATTTTACACATATAAAAAAAAGTAATCAATAATAGAATTTACCATATGATATTATGTGACATTGATTAACTAATTCACACTTTGATTTCATAAACATGAATATTGGAAAATGGTTGTTATTCATGTTGACCTGCAAAAATTTTACCATAGTATTTTTGTTTCTCTTAGCAAAAAGATCTGTAAAAAGATTTGAAGGCTTTGGTAGAGTGGTAAGTATTTTTGTTTAACGGTAAATATTAACTTGTTAATTTTATTAAAAATTTTAGTTAAAGAATTCAAATTCGTGATTTCTTTCCTTTTTTATTCCTTCATTCTCACCACTAAACTAATCAAGGGCAGACTCAATATTGGAAATTAGAGGGAGCCAATAATGATAATTTTTTCAAAATTTATTTTTATTTGTCACTGATAATAATAGAAATTAAAATAATTAAATAATGTAAACAAATATTTAAATTAGTTACATTTTTATACATACAATACCAATTAATACACATGAAAATAAATAAAAAAAATCATTTTATGAGATAAGAAACAAATAAAATTATCAAAACATACTTGCTAATATTACAATGTGAGAAAAAGGAATATGCAATAATATTAAATGATCATCTAATCACTAATAATACATGGATGGCCTGGAGCCACAAAGAAAAACCAAACCTTTAAAGTAGAGTAAAGCCTTATCTAATAAGTAAAAAATTAACAAAATAAAAATTATAATTAAAATATTTATATTAATTATGAAACTTTTTTAAAAAAAAAAACAAGGATAGTCGTGGCCCCCCTTGGCTAACACATTCGTCCGGCTGGGGGCATCAACTTTATATCTCCTAGAGAGGTAAGAGTTAAATTATAAAACTTTTTTTCCCCAAAATTTAATAGATATAACTCAATTGATAATACATGTTGAATTTGTGAAAAAGGATATAAATTTGATTCCCACAAATTCATCCTCGAAGAAGGATAGAGGATTTTAAGTGTAGTTATACCACAAATTCTTGATAATTAATCTCATAATCAACCCAAAAAAATTAAAAAGTAACGTATAAACACCAGCTAAATTTTCGGGAAAATATTTGTTGTACAAACATGATATAAGTCACAATTCAATTAGATTCACGACTTAACGAAAATCGAAAGTGTGTGAGAATATTATTTTGATGGTGGGATCCAGTTAATTAAGCGGAATCCATTTTATAGCTTGCAAAGTCTGTTGTGTTGAAATTGCATTTTATTATGTAAATAACTAGAGTACAGTGAGCCGTACCACAGGTAAACAGAATATTTCCATAAAATATTTTAAATTTATCAAAACTTTTTTAAAATTTGCATTAGAACTTATTTACATTTAAATTTTTTAACTTTTTTTGTGGGATTTTTTTTTACAACTGAGTCTTTTGTAGATTAAAATCCAAGCTATACTCTTTAAAAATAAAATCTTGTCAACAAAGTGAACAGAGAATTAAATTTACTGTGCACAGTTAAAAGTAAAAAAGAAATAGAGAATTAAAAAATTAAATATTTTATATCATTATTTCCTTATTCAGTATTTGTGAAACAGCAATAGGAATTTTCTTTAAAGTTTATTAGTTTTACGAGTTCTTCAAAGTTTAAATAAAAAGCGTTTCACGCACTCTTTAAAACACTAACAATAACAACCTTTTATTTCTACTAAGACTCATGCGTCTTGACAGCGCGGTGAATAAATTTTATGTGGTGGAGTCTTTAAATAACTTCATAAGTGGAAAATTAAACAAACTATTTAAATAAAAAGCATTTAGAGAAATTAATATTCACTAACTAATAACAAGAGGAATTTTAGAAAACATGTGTGAGAGTGCAGTCAAAGAAATTAAAGAAAATATATATACATATTTTGTGTAAAAGGTTAAAATGTATACATATAATTTTCTTTTAAAATGGATAGGACTCGGAGGGGCGAAGGCACTTTTTGGTTAGTTGGGGTCCGCCGCTGTGGACCCGTAATCCCTGTATACCTTCGGCTCTTACGAATCAAGCTGCTAACAGTGCTTCTTACGTGTTCTATTAACAACTCATTAACCTCTTATCTCGTTTCATTACTTTAATTTGTTGAATTCGCAAACGGAAAAGCATTATTATTCAACTTTCATTTTCATGTGAAGCCTGAAGTGGGGCTTCACAGGTCGTCGTTTCTGTAAGTTATAAATACCAGTGTGGGCTTCCTTTGCTACGCCAGAAAATCCACGGATCAGTGAACACTCTCACTAATCCACCCATCTCCATAATCGCACCCCGCAACAAATACCTTATATTCTATTCAACTACTTCCTTCACACTTCACACAACACAACACAACACACCCTTAAAAATTTCTATCAAACCAATTCATATTCAACTCAGCACACACAAAAGAATCATCAAGTCATACATATATACTCTTCTTCCTCCTCCTCCAAAAGCTGTGTGCACAAGAACACTACTACTTTGTAGTAATTTTTTTCTATCGCTCGCCGCATCTTTGACACTGACGGTACGTATTCTTACCGTGGTCCATTTAAATTACATGTGGGGTACTGTAATTTCTTCCATTTTTACTATACTCTTCCCTACTTTACTCCTCCCCTGCTTTAACCTCTCTGTTTCTAAGCAAACAAAACATCTTTCATTCCCTCCATAATCCATATTATATATACACATGCTATTCCTATATATCCATTTAGACTAAGCTCCTTTTATAGATTTTCCCTCCTTCCTCCTCTCCCTTAGTAGATTCTTCTAGTTTTCTAATAAGTTAAGGAAATTATAAATCACAAAATAAAATTTGACTCGCCACTGGAGTAATTATCCATTTGGCGATCGATTAAAATTGGAAAAAAAACCCAGTGGCAACAAATTGTTTATAAATTAATACTAGCATGAGGTGAATTGCTTAAATATAGTGATACGGATTACGCAAAGTGAATTAAAAAAGATGAATGTTTGGTGAACTTTGCAGGTATAGTTTTTTTTTAAAAATGAACATCTCAATATCAGCCTGCGCCTGCAAACAGGAGCTGCCCCTAGTAAGCTTCCAAAAGGGATCACTATCGATGGAGTCGTTGTTTCATAATAGGAATAAGGAGAAGGTGGTGGTGATAATGGGGGCTACTGGTACCGGCAAGACGAAGTTGGCCATAGACGTGGCCAAACACTTCCAACCCGCGGAGATAGTGAACTCAGACAAAATGCAAGTCTACGAGGGCCTAGACATCACCACCAACAAGGTCACCCAAGAAGAGTGTGCTGGGGTCCCACATCATCTGCTTGGCACTGTTGACCCCTATGTAAATTTCACCGCCAACGACTTCTGTCGCCACGCCACTTTGGCTATCGATTCCATTATCGAAAAAAATGGCTTGCCCATCATCGCTGGAGGCTCTAATTCTTACTTAGACGCGTTGGTCAATCATTATCCTGAGTTTAGGTTAAGGTACCAGTGCTGTTTCCTCTGGGTTGACGTGTCACTCCCGGTTCTCCATTCTTCCCTCCAGGCACGTGTGGACCGCATGATCCAAGCTGGTCAAGTCGACGAGGTTCGTGAATTCTTCGACCCTAGTGTAACCGATTACACGAAAGGGATACGAAGAGCCATTGGTGTGCCCGAATTCGATGACTTTCTGAGAGCAGAGGCTAATGGAAGCGTTGATCAGAGAACAAAACAGAGACTTCTTGAGGCCGCCATTGCAAGGTTGAAGATCAACAACTGCACGCTCGCCAACCGTCAGGTTCAGAAGATCCACCGCTTGCACGGTCTGTGGAAACGGAACATGCACCGCCTCGACGCCACCGAGGTTTTCTTTGGCTCACGTGACGTCTGGCACGATCACGTGCTCGCCAAGAGCTTGATCGTCCTCCACAAGTTTCTCTACGGGGAGAAGAAAACTCCGCACCACGTCGTCCCCGCCGGAATCGTCTCTCACAAAGATGTAATTGCGGCGGCGCCGCCAGTAGCAATGGCAGCGACGCGTTAGAAGAGGAAGAGGAAGAGGAAGAGGAAGACTAGTAGGGCCAGAGAATCTATATTATATACTATATACACCATTGGCGCATGCTGAAACACTATGCCATTGCATATCTTTTTTTTTTTTTTTTATATCATATTTCAGGTCATGTCATTGGTAGTAGTAAATGTTTTACTTACTATATATATATATATATAAAGATATATGAATATAATATTTTGTTTAACTTATTGACAGGTTATATGGAAAATATTAATGTTTTTTTCTTTATTTAGGGTTACATCAGTATCAGGAATACTTAAGTGTATTCCGTATAAATTAATTAAATAAGTTGTTAATGGAGCATAGCATATACTATCTCTGCTGCTTGTTGGCTAACGTTGTGGACCTACTACAGCGTAACCGTTGCACTCGGGAAATGCTTGTTAAATTAGATACTGATGTGACGGAAATTTTTATTTTATCTTTTCGCGCATAAAATATGATTTTCTTACTGCATGTTGTGCCAGGGGATGTTATTAATAATAATCATTAGGAAAAAATCTGAAAAAAAAAAATTTGAAGCTGGGGAGATAAGTTGTTGTCAGTGTCAATGAAAAAAATATTAATGTGTACATTTTTTTTCTTGAGTTCTTTTATTTTTAACTGATCATAGTAATTTTAAAAAAAAGTAGCACGATAAGAAACAGTTGATGTACCCTTCAATTCTGTGGTATATAGCCTGAAATTACTTAGCAAGTTGCTCTATTTTTTTTCAGTTCTTCAAATCTTGTAGCTACTAGTTTTTAAAACAGTTGAAAAGTTTGGTCATATTTAACAAAAACACGTCCCTAAAAAAACAAAAAACTAAAACACTTTTAATTAAATTTGAAGGTAACAAGTGTTTTTTAATCCAAGGGGAGACTCAGATTCTTGTAAGGAGAGAGAATAAGTGAATGGGAAAGAAGTGAAGCATATATACTGTGAGAGATTAAACGCACTCACTCAGAGTTTATACTTCACATTGAATCTTGGCGCTTAGCTAACTGAGTTGAAGGAAAGGTACCAAAAAAAGAGTTTTTTTTCTTACATGTTTAGATTGTTATAATTTAACAAAATCATAATTTAAGTAGAAGTGAAAAAATTACATTTTCATTAAACAAATTGTAATTCAATTCGGAGAGAAATAAAATGAACAATTATTAACATAAGTAATAGCAACTTATATAATTTAATCTAGTGATTCAAGATTTAAATTTTAATTGAATCTTGTGAGAAAAATACTCATATAATACTCACGATCCCCATAACAAATAATCATGTTTTTTAACGGATACAGCTTCATATTAATATTATGATTAAAAATAACGAACATTTTTTTAAAATTATGTATCAATTTCACACCTTTTTTATATTTTAATTCAAGTATTTTTTTCTCAAATTCTTTTTTATTCTTTTTTTTTATACAATCAAACTCTTCCAAAAAGTTGTAACAAAATGGACTTATTTAGATACAAGTAAAAAATATTTTTAACAATTTTTTATTAAAAATATAATACTTTTTTTAATAAAAAATATTTTTAATCTTATATCCAAACATGTTTGTAACTTCTGCCTTCCCTACAGCATCTTGTTGTAAAAAAATTGCATCCCAAGTCCTCAACGTTGGACCTGGAAGTACCCTACATTTGGTGGCCGTACAGAGGAGAAGCATTATTGGGATCCGTGGAAAAAACGGTTTGAAGTGGCGTAACTGTAAACTACTACAGTGAAAGATCAAAAATGCTTTTTACTTTCTGCAATAAGCTTGGTCACCTTTTTCCGTACTGATAGTTTGTGGTGCGCCTGCATCAAGCACAAGCAAAAGTTTGGCTTCTTTGGTATGGGTCCAATTTAAAAATTAAAAGGTTGAATTTGATCACAGTTACTACTTAATGGTGATTGATTTACGGTAGGAATTGGAGGAGTCCTCGGCCTTTGTGCCACAATTTTTTTAAATTTTTACCAAAATACAACGGGCGCCAAAGTATTTCCCAGACTGCCACGCGGCATATTTCGCTGGGCAGTCTGGCGAAATACGTTGGCTGATGTGTCGGTGTCATGTTGGCCATCCTATTTCGCTATTGTCAGAAGCGAAATAGGTGGTGCCCCCAACGGTCAGCTGACGTGGAGGAGACGTATTTCGCTGGGGTTATTAGCGAAATAGGCGCA
>PYAF01004279.1:1967337-2003380 GCA_007407185.1 Glycine tomentella | reverse complement strand
GAATTCTGCTGCGCACGCCACGTGGAGTTGCCCGTCTCTGATGGGGCACTGACGCATTGGCAGGGGGATGCCACATCAGCCAACGTATTTCGCCAGACTGCCCAGCGAAATATGCCGCGTGGCAGTCTGGGAAATACTTTGGCGCCCGTTGCATTTTGGTAAAAATTTAAAAAAATTGTGGCACAAAGGCCGAGGACTCGGAATTGGAGTATAAGTCCCCATGCCCCACTAGTGGTGTGTGGGCCCCCAGAAGGGGAATAGGGGCGTTTTGGTCTTTTCTCGATTTTCTCCTGATCCACGATTGGATTTGGGGTTGGACTTGGTTAAGCCGTGCCTCCTTCCCACCATGAAAAAGACATTGTAACATGTACTCCACTACGTACATTTATTATTCATATGTCCGTTTCATCGACTTAATGCATTCTCTATCACCGTCTATTCAAGATCCAGCGGGTGAGAGAGCCCAACCCCAGTGCAAGTAACAGCAACACATGATTTGATTGAACGTACTTGATAATATATATTTTTGTAATGATGGATAGATATAGATGGATCAACGTGAGTTGAGTTGATCGAGCTAGCTGGGTTGTGATCATTTTCAACTAATGATGGGTACAATTCCTCTAAAGTTGATACTTAACTTTTCGAATGTGGTATACAATTCCTCTAGAGAATATGTATTTATTATTCACGTTTTAGTTAACTACTGGGTGTGTATAATTATTATCATTTTTTTTATTACGTGAAACAAATTTCTATATATTAACTGATGCGTGAGTAAAACTATTCAATGAATTACTCACTATATTCTTATGCTAAGTGTTTATTGGGAATCTTGAAAAAGAGACAAAAGGGGAAGGAAAAAAAAAAAGGTACGTGGGGGCAATACTCTCGCAGAAGCCCTATGTCTTCTTCATCTCACATGATTCCAACCAATATATAACACACAGCTTGCCTTTATACTCCCACTCACCACCCCATATTTTAAAAGCTAAAGTGGACCCATATAACGGGCATTTTTTTTTTTTTATAAAAAAAAATACATCTTTTGCTTTTAATTCCCCTACCTCCCTTTTGGAGTATAGAGAATTTTACAAAAAATTGCTAGTACTAAATCTGGGAAACCCTTGAAAATTTTGACAAAAGGAAATGTTTACATATTTATATTTTAACAATGCAATTGTATGGTCAAAATCACCTTTAGTAAAGTCTTGGCCTTTGCATCCCATATAAAAAGAAAAGGGAAAAAAAGACAGTATGAGTAATGATTTTCCAACGCTTCCATGAGCATCTTGGTCCACATCAAACATGCATATAATTTATATTTTCCAAAGGTTATAATATAAAAGTATAGTATCTGTTCTTATCAGTTCAGTAACTGTATGAAAGTGATTTATAGGCATTTTCATCACTATCAAATTATCTATATTTTAATTAGTAGATATCATTATCAATTTAAGGTTACTACATAGGGCTTCTTGTGCCTGCCATTTGTAAATGCTGGAGTGTACAACTTGTAGTATATTATCAATATAACATTGCAGCCAACGGGGTTCCGTCGTTACAAGCCTCGGTGGATCACTATAATTGTCTATTGAGATCGATTGAAAAGATTATTAAGGAAAATGCAAAATATATTATCCATGCATGAACAACGTTCATATTGTATTACGATATTTTAAATTTTAAATTTAAATATGCCACTCATCTGAACAACTATATGCTGACGAACTCTGCGTCTTAGTGGTGCATCATGTATGATAATGTATTTTTCTTTTGTTCTTGAGTTTGGTGCAGTAACCAATATGGTTTTCTAGTCAATAATAAGCTTCTTAAAGATAGAATCAGAGAAAAAAAAATCATATGAAAATTACCAATTTCTTTTACGAAGTCATACGTGTCTATGACAAGCTATAAACGTAAAAAAACAAAATAAATATAAGTCCGTCGGTTTCGTTAATTCTGTATAACTACACTTGATATATTAATTTTATGAGACACGTATACGAAGCTGTTTGTTTTAATACATAGAAACAGGATCGATGAATTGATTAAAAAAAAACACTTACTGTATTTTGCCAAGATTTATTGATTTTGCTCTTGTAGAATGCGAGTAATTAATAGCTTAAAGCCTAAATAAAGTAAATATTTGACATGCATGCATACACGTTGTGTATGAGAACAAGAATTATTGTTTAACAAGTGTGCTCCCCGAGTTGAAAGATGCTTGATGGGAATCAACAAAATAAAGATGAACGAGAAGGAAGATTTATAAGCACTTCTGCCTACAGCTTTCATGCATGCTCTGGAATTCCTCGCCATCTGTCATCACAAATGCTATATAATCTCTAACACTGTTGTAGCTTCCTTCTCCAAAAATACTAATCATCAAGTAACACCAAAGAATCAAAAAAATCGGGAATTAATGAATCTAAGCTAATAATAGATGAGCTAGCTCTAACATGGGGACACATTCTATATGCATCTTCTATAGTAATCAGTTCCATTGCACTTTTTTCATAATAACAGAAAGCAATATATGCATGGATATATAGAATATCTTTGTAGGTCATGAGTTAGACACGGTACAAAATGCCAGCCACGCACGGAAGGGTAAACAAAAGAGAGTACTATGAATTTGTCCTCCTTCATTCTCCCTCCATTTTTTTTTTGTCCTCTTATCCTGAGTGATCACAAAATAACAAAGTTAAAGCTTGATTGAGATAGGATATCCAAAAATCCCCTTTGTCTCGGAATGATCGACGAGCGAGTTGTGGTATAATGAAATGAACTTGTGTGTGTGTATCATAACCGTATATGGAACTTTTACGGCATTCGACTACATAAAAATCAAAGGGTACTTACGTACAATGTGAACGCTAATACAGTGATAAAACAGTGTCTCCATCAGTCGCTATCTATGTGATTATAAACATATTTTGAGTATACACAAGAGGACACAATATATTATTCTACTATTCAAGAAAATTAAAACGTTAAAACTTCATCGTATAATAAATGTTATGCAACCTTTGTCCTAAGCCAACCCGACATAATGTTCTGAAAGGAAATACTAATAGGCCTCTACGTACTATGTAAACATAATTCGAAAAGAAAATATATGTAAAATTTAAGTAATTATTAAGCTATTTAAAATTTATTATAGAATTAAATCCTTGAACAATATTCATAAAAATAAACTTCCCAGAACAACTATTTCTTTTTACTATTAAATTAAAATACGTTCATTTGATGATAGTTAACTTAATTTCTTATTTTTTTCAAGGAATGACATGTATTATTTTTAATTTATTTCCTAAAAGATAAATTCAAATTATGTATTTTAATTTGACATCGTACATCTTTCTCATTTGAATTTAAATTCAAAGACATTTATCTTTTATTTATTATATATTATATATTAATTGAAATAAAAATAAATAAATACAAATATACAATACATGAAATACTCATTGTCACGTGTTCGAAATATATCACAACCTGAGACAAAATGAAACTTTGTAAAATTAATGAAGTTGTCATCAATTAATTTTTTTTATAAAAGTAGTTGAAAAATCCTTTTACTTTTATAGAACTGGTTTTTGAAAGAAATAAAAAAAAAGTCCAAAACTTAATTTTATTACATCTCAAATACACCCATTAAAAATAACTACTCTTAGTTAATTTATAAATTACTAAAATTATTTTAAAAATATTTAGTTAATTTAAACTAAAATATTAAAGTAAATAAAAATAGAAAGAAAACAAAAATATTATCTCGACCAAGAGCTTTCCTATTTCAACGTATTCGTCAATATAATTAAGAACTCAAAGATACGTTATTTTTAGAAAATGTTTGTAGTTAAAGAGAGATATTGAGTTGAGGAAATTCCCGCCCAATTGCTCAGTGTTGTATCTGATGATGGTAGGCCTTTTGGCCCTTCTTCTTAATAAAGCATCGTCAATATATATATATATATATATATATATATATTTGTAGTCAGTTAAATTTAATTAATATAGTATTAGCAGGTTATCACAACTCAGGTTATCTTAATTTAAAACAAAATTAATAAAATACCACGTCTAAATTAGATCTTTTTAATTTTTAACTTTGAAAAAAGACAACAGCAATAACGTAACAACAACAAAAATGCATGATAATCATAATAATGACAACAATTTATTACTTTTTAGAAAAATAAAAGAAACTTCAAGAGCATTAAATTGACACATTTTAAATGTCTGTAATTAAATTATTCTAATAATAAAACGTCATACTTAAATTAGCATATCCTTGTAATTATATTTTTTTTAATAAGAGCAGTTTTAATAATAATGACAACAATAAAAAAATAATTTATCATATTTAAAAAAAACAAAACCATCAAGTTACATAATAATTACCACGTCCAAATTTCATTAATTATGAAATTAATAAAGCATCACTCTTAAATTAATTTTTTTTTTTTGTCTGTAAAGACTCACCTACACCTACAGGATTATTATGCATGTACTAACTATAAGTAATTTCACCCAATTATAACTGTTCGATTAGTCCCTGGGTGCAAGAGTGTTTCCCATCAAGCAAGGAAAGTAACTTGAAGAAGACATTTTTATGATCTCTTATGCAAGACAAAAAAATATATCTGTAAAAGAGAAACATTTTTTTTTTTTTTGACAAATTGTAAAAGAGAAATTTAGGAGCATCAAACTATCACATATTAGATGTGGCTAATAAATCATTATTAATAATTAGTTTGGGTATTAAAGATTAATTAATGCGAATAATCTAAATAAATAATTGGGTTTTAATTGATCCTTTTTTCATTATGAAAAAACCTCCTGGCCATTACTTGTTCATGTCACCTCATTTAAGCTTCAAATTGGCGGGTCCGATGTTATTTAAGAATGATGTTTATATAAAAGAAAAAAGCCTTTTTTGAATTCAGTGTTTTGTTCTTCAAAATTGAATCCACCCAATCACAATGCAAACTCCAACTAAGAAGCAAACTCAAAACAAGCAATCTTGGGACGAATTGAAAGAAAAGCAAGGAAAATAACGGAAAGGACATGATCGACAATGATCCCACCACTCTCAATTCCTAATCTTCTCAGTGCAGAAAAGATTCTTACTAATGTTGAATGTCATACAAATGCTCATCAAGAGGGTACGTTTTTTTTTTTTTTATATATATTTTTTTAACGAAATGTTACTGTACCTTTTCCAAGCGTACGTTTTAACACAGTGCTTACCATACATCTAAAAGTAATCCACCAAAATATTTTCCTACTCTAAAAATCATTTACTATTTAATTATCCTTCTCCCTTGTAACGTCAAGGTGATTCATCCTCCAATGAAAGTTCTAATGTTATTCCTTTGCATATGAATGCTGTTTGATGAAAATAAATGGAAAAGCCCGAAAAATCTACTTTAGTAGGTACATCCACATTCCACATTGCCCCCCTCAAGCTTTCTTCTAAAAAGAGATTTAGACTTCTAGCTAACACTTGCTTAACCAACCATTTTTGTTTACTTCTGAAATATCTATACATGCTAAATCTCTCCACCAATAAATGCTCTTTACCTCTCCCATATATTCTTCTAAATTTTAAACACCATGACTCTATTCCAGAATATCTTGGCCTTCAACAAACTCCATTTCCCCCATGCTACGTTAAATTTCCATAAATTCTTTTACCCCAATTGCCTCCTTCCTCCTTAGGGCCTACAAACAAGTATATTAACCCACGGAATTTTGTTTGTTTCTTCACTCTTCTTCCACAAGAAATTAACGTCTTTGATGCTTTAATTTGAAGAAAAGAGAGGAAATAAAATGGGAGATAAGTATATATGGACGACATTGATGAGATTAATGAAGCCAACCAAAATATAATCTTTTGTTTCTCCATCCTGTCAACCTATTTTGCATCAAATCAAATAAAGCATCCCAAGTAGAAAGTTTTCTTGGATTTAGTCCAGTAGAAATACCTTAAATACTTAAAAGGAACATCCCAAATGTTACAATTTAGAATTATAGCAGCTTGGGGTAAGGTTAGCTCAGTCACATTAAATTCAAACACTAACTTTGAAGTAATGATCAACCTTTAAAACCAGAAAGCCAATTCTCAAAACAGTCTCAAGATACATTTCATAACCTATATATGAGTCACATCAGAGTCACCCACGAAGATGTTGTCATTTGCATGCTGGAGGTGATCAGAAACACTGTCCTCCCCATGAATAACTTACACACAATACTAGAAAACTCACTGCTGTGAAAGAAGATTATTATACATAACTTTATCCTTGTATATGCATTTGCATGTAGGCCATTGACATTAACCCTTAAAAATAACACACTTATATAACTTCTGCACTTCTAACTAAGATCAAATAAGTTTCTTTGTAAATACTAAAAAGAAAAAAGAAAAAAAAAACTTTTTTTCTCGTTAGCTAAAACTAGCTTAACAAAAAACGTGTCATGGGATCTTCTTTGTCTAAGTTTGGATACTGTTAATTAAGGACAAGAAAAAAGGGTCATGGGATCTTTTGTATTGAACTATTTTTGTTGGTCTGCCAGTACAAATTGATACTGATAGTGATACTATAAGGATCCAGCGAGCCTGAATTCACAATCTTCACTTGTCACTAAAGCCAAATCTATCAAACATATATATAGGTCAAAAAACCCAGCTAACGGAATCGTACGTTTTTTGTTTTGAAAATGAAACACGGCCTTCTATGCCTCCCAACATAATCAACTATCACATTTTGTGACATAAAATCGATTTGACATTGCCACATCATTAAATTAAATCCGAATCCCTATAATTGCAATAATTTAAGCAGCCTATAAACCGTCAGTGCAATAATTGACTATAGAATTTGCACTCATGACACGACACTTTTGTTGCATTTTTGGCACGAGGATTTGATCAGAGCCCAATTTTGAGCAGGTTCTAAGTATGTGCGAGCTATACATACATACATGACGAAAACGAAAGGGGTCATCATTAATTAGCCTGTTCAAAATGCATACTTGGATGTGGATATGACCCTCCAACCACCACTCCAGTAACATCAAAATACATCAACCAGAATACTAAACGTGTGCATGCTTTTGCAATAAGAAACAGATTAAAAAGTCAAAAGTGTGTCTAGGAACTTCCAATTTAGGTCATGCGTTCGTCTCTATTTTGAGTAACTTGAGGCCGGATTAATTGTGGAGCATTTCCATTGCAGGGTTGATCCCTTTGTTTCCTTCGTATGTCCTTGTGTACTTATTTCGTTTGGTGTATAATTATAAGTCTATCCAACGCATAATTTAAGTTGTTCATTATTCTAAATCTTTTTCTCTACCCCACTGTCCCGGCTGCTATAATTTCGTTTCTTAATTTTGGGCTAAATTGTGGCATTTTGCTAGGGTAATTAGCTTCTTCGTAGCATGTGTCTTTAGTGGGTGAGAGTGATTTGTGTAGTCCACATTAGTTGATTCTCATCACTACCAAATTATAAAAACGCGTTAGCTAGCAGCCTAAGATTCTACGAGAGACCAGGGAAAGAAAAAATCACGGTTTTGGAGGCACTAGAATCTACAAGTCTACACTCATCAAATCATTGTAAGCTCGAAATTCAACAAGTTTTTGACGACATGCAGAAACATAGAGAGCAGAAAATATGATACTACACCGACTTATGGTGACATGATATATATGAAGTATTATATGAGATAAATCCTTCAGTCAAATAAAGTTGGCAGGGACGTTCTAAAGCAACATATATAATCACATCAGGCCATCAGGGTAAGTTTATTATAACGATTTTGTTTTTAATATGCAAAGTTTGCAAATTTAACCATTGAATTATATTATACTATTTTAATGATTATACATGTAAAATTTTAGATAGACTAAACATTCATAATTTTATAGCTAATATTTATATATATTTTAAAAAAGTATTGTTATATGTTAAAATAAAGTTAATTAATTGATAAAATATCAAATAATTTTTAAATTATATGAAAAACTGCATATTTGATTTACTTAATATAATCTCTCAAAAATGGTTGGATTAATAAAATTCAATGTTTATGAAAAGCTAATAAGTGGATTAAATTAAACAAAAATGTTTATGAAAAGTTAACAACAGAGTAATTTAAACAAACTAAGTAACGAAAAAGTTAATCTTAAGGCAAATGAATTTCTTCCTTGAATATTAAGCATATTCAATCAGTCTGGTGGTATAGGCTCAATCAGCCTGTTCGTTCGTGAGTTTGAGGCCAATCCTGGCATAACCCAGGAAGATACAAAGGATTGAATTACGCACTGCATTTTAATTGATTCCACTGTATATTATATTGAGGAGCTAGTGCTAGGAACACTATTAAATAATTTTTTGTTAGTTAAAGTATATTGAAAAATACAAATACCAATGTTTATTGAATAAGATAAGTTTTGTAATTGTCAACAATTTTAACCAATGAAAAAGTATTAATCAATGAAAGAGTATGTGTTCAAAAGAGTGTATTTTATTTATCTTTTAAATTTCCCACTACAACAACAAAACATTATCTTGGTAGATAAGATCGGTTAAATAAATTATACATATTATTTAAATAAGCTAAAAACCAAACATTGAGAATATCATTTACCATGACATCTCCCCTTGATGAACTCCTCCGAAATTCGTATTGGTCTCTTCTTTTTCTCATAGGACTAAAAATTGTACAATTCATTATTCTCACTAGTGTTTCATGTGACCTTTTGAATGTATCAAAATATCATAAGTATCTATTTTTTTTATTATTTTTCATCGGTCAATGTTATGTTAATCTTTTATTGTATATAATCATTATTATCATTTTTTTAGGACACACATCAATATCTAACAATCTCATTTTTTTTCTCTCTCACACTGTTCTTTTAAAACTCAATATTCAATAATATATAATATAGTTAGATATATAAAGTACAATAAAACTTGTTTTTAAGTTTGATAAGTACTTTATAAAAGTACGATAAAATTATTCTCAACTCTTGGAGTTCATAGCCTAGTACCTACTATTTTTTACGTATCTTGTAAAGCTTGAATGTAAGCTAGGAGCCTATAGGATATCGCCTTTCTTCTCCAAAGTTTTCCACAACACTTCTCGATCTTGACACTAAATTATAAATGTTTCCAAGTTAATAAAAATCATATGCAAGTCTCTTTCACTACTCTTGCACTTTTCCATCAACCAGCGCAAAAGACAAATGACTTTTATTGTTGACCTTCTTTTCAAGTTATTTTTTTTTAAAAATCTCATTTCTTCTTTTAATCTATAGAGAGCAAATTTATAGAGAACAAAAACAATGGTTTTAAATTTTAGAGATGAAAATCAAATAAAAATATTATAAGATCAAAACTAAAATCAATTCATGTTACAAATTTTTTAAAAACTCTTTTTTTTAGCAGTCATATGAATTGAGAAACGGCAACAGTAGTGCTAAGATACTTTTTCTGGGCCATTTTCCCATAATACGGATGATTAGCTACTATTAAGCAGCATCACCTTTGGCCTATTTGACTTAACAGTCGATTTTCAACCTGAAGAATATTCTAGTCAAATGGGCCAATGCACTATACAGTGGAAGAAGACTGCAGACCAGAGAACGAATAAGAAAATAAGAAGTCTACGAAGAAGAAAGAAGAACGATGAACATGTAATGCTGACTCGAATACTGACTTGGAACCAACTCGGAGCACCTGAAGGCATACCTTTAGTATCGGTATGGTGGTTCGTCTAACTCAGGATTTCCTTTTTCCTAGTCATCTTTGTCGGAATCATGTCAGGTCTAACCCTAGGTCTCATGTCTCTCGTTGACCTTGAGATTCTTTAAGCTTGGTTCTTCCTCCTAGAAGAAACAAACAGGTTTTTCCTCTTTTCTGTATTTCGTCTTCTATTCTGTTTCTTTGTTTTCCCGTGAACGAATTTAAGTATAATCTTTTCGAATTACAAATTCACATTTATTTGTTAATTATGGAGTTGTATAAGATTTTGTCTATCCATGTGTTGTGTTTGTGCATGCAGCGGTTATACTTCCAGTTGTTCAAAAGCCTGCTAATGACTCTGCTTCTTGTAATGCTGCTGCCATGGAGGTAGGTAATTAATTGAATTATTTCAATGCTCCTTTTCGTATTAGTTTCTATTTTTAAGTTAGAATCGTTTGAATAACATGCCTTGTTTGTTGAAGGAAAGGTTATTATAACTCTAGTGGATTAATTTAAGTTTCATGCAATGTTTTTACGATAAATTACTTTGGAATGACGATTATGTGAAACTAGCTTCTTGCAAATGGTTGTAGGTGGTTAAATTGAAACAATGGTGTGTTATGGAAAAAATGGATTAGGCAGATTAGGCTAAGTTGTTGAAAATGGTTACGTTGATTGGATTTGTTCTAATAGATGTATAACAGCCTCTCTCTCTCTTTCCTTTAGCCTTCTCTCTCTCCTTTCTTCCTTTTCTCTGCTTCTGCCATTGATGAACTAGAGAAGCTTCTTAAACACTCAACAGTTGACCAAAACCCTTCACATCCAACATAAAAGTTGAAAGGAACTACTCAATGAGTTAGATTCCATCATCACTTTTCTCTGAAAACCATCAAACAGGGAGATCCAGTTCTCTAGGGGAATTCACAAAGTTTGATTCTGAGGAGGAAAGAAGGCGTTTTAAGGACGTTCAAGCTTGGAAAAGTTATTCTCTAGTCTTTCTTGTCGATTTAGAGGTAAGAAACTCAAGTTTTACCGTTTGATTTGTGAAATTATTCTTGGGATGAATAGTGACCACTTTATGATAAGGCTGAAATTAGACTTGGGTTCTTTAGAAAAGTATGCTCAGGAGGTTGTTCTGATGAATATTAAACTTTGAAACATGATTTTTGATGAAGTTTGATTTTGACCCTGAGATATGTATGAGTAGGAAGAATGTTGATGAAATGGATGATGTTACGATAGATATAAGCCTAAGTGCCTTTACAAAAGTTGTTCAGAAGGCCAAATAAACGGTGAAAATGTGTTGATATATCTGTTTTAGTCATGTTGAAAAATTGTTGATATATGACTTAGGAGATCATTGAATTGAACTTATGCAGAGTCTAAAGGGACTCTAAGGTCTTGGTTGGACCAAGATAGATCCTGTTGAGGGTCTGTGAATCGCCTATAAAGTAGTTAGCTCTGATAACCCTAAGATAGAGAACATAGAGATTTTAATGGAAGGGAATGACGTTTCCTTTCATTCTAATGGCTAAGGACCGTTATTGATTGATTGATTGTTTTATGCCTTGTGTAGGGCGTGATAGTGATCTTGCTGATGGTTGTGACCACGAAGTCGGGAGAGCCGGTATAGCGCTGAGAGCAGGTAAGCTCTTTGTTCTTGAGAGTATTTTTCACTGTTGTGTTCCACCATACTCCGAGAGAGTTATGGTTAGTGTATATCTTGATGCATGTATATTGAAATTGTGTGTTACTGTTTATGGAAACATGTATATGATGAGCTGAACACTGTGATAATGTTGTTATGTGCTTGATTAGATTCTCTGACCAGTAGAATTGAATTTAATAGTTTATATATGTAAGTCTTGATGTGGGATATGCCCACATAGCTGGATAAAGCCTCCTCAGGCAAAGAAAGAAAGCCCTGATGTGGGATGTGCCCATATGAATGGATGAAGCCTCCTCAGGCAGTGATTTATATATGTATATGTTATGTACATGTGGTAATGTGACTGATAGCTGTGATGGCTAGTTTGTAATGCCAATTTTGATATTATGTGCATTGAAGTGAATCAGGGGGAGGAAAGACCTCCAAAGACCCTGAGTTTACTGAGATTGTTATTTCTCCCCTGTTGGGGATTATATTTTGTAGGTGAAGCTCAGGGAGCGGCTGATAGATCTCAGGGCAAGAGGCCCGAGCAGGGATAGATTCTAGGAGAATCTTAGGCATAGATTCGAGATCATGTTGGCTCTATTTTTGCTTTATGCCTATATTTTGTTTGCTTGAGGGATATGTACAGTTTTGAGACATATACTTTGTATATTATGAGATTCACCATATATGATATACAGTTGATGATGTTGATGACGTCATTTTGTTTACTGCTTCCATTTTTAATTATCCATAATAATTGCTACGCTTAACCACTATAAAATAATGTTAATGAACCGGATGCATACGGATCGTTACAAGATGAATCTGTTTTTGGATGTCGGTAGCATTGTCGAGTGACTGTATGTATTGAATATGCATTTACATTTACTAGTCGATCATGCCTAACTTTTAAGCAACTGTGGGCTTTGAAACTTGTAATTGCAAGCCCTTTCGATATACCTAGATAAGATATTCAATCAGTATCTTGCCATCATTCTCTCTCTGACTTTTGTTCTGTTTTTCGAGGAGGTATGTGATTGTGCCATCTTTCATGGTTCTGTGGTTTGGCATCAACATTTGTGTACAACCTCTTCTGTCCCCTCTTTAATCTATTTTTGCCTCTCTGGTTTCAGGTTATTACATAAGCAATTTGTAGTAGATATGGCCTTGCTGTAGGCGTTAAGTTTGTATGGCTTGTGCGAATTTTAATGATAATCTGTTACACCCAGTTTCTTATCCCATTGGAAAGGTAATTTATCATAAGATAAGATGAGACTAGTCTTTCTAGTTATATGAACGGTTGAAGCAGTTGATTATGCATTAATTTGTAGAAGTTATCTTTCTTTGTATTCTATTTGATAACCAGTGTGATATATAAGTAGAGGATTAAAAGGGAAAGCTAATAGAATAACATTTCAAGATGTTTCCATGAAACTTCAATATGCAATTACGTGTATAGATGATCATGTCTATAAAAATTAAGGTTCTTGTTAGTCTGACTTGCTTGATAAGAATGCTTTAATGTGTTAGAAAATGAGTAATAATGACATAGGATGACTTTTGGTTGAAAACCAGAGCATTAGTCTCGTCTTTCCTGACTCAAATAACCATCTAAAATGTTTATATAGGAATAACTTTAAAGATCATGCCATAAGTTTTCTTTCTCTAATTGATATTTGTTCCAGGTTCTAGACTGGCTATTGGGGCATAATGAGGCTTTATGCTAAAAGCTCTTGTCTCCATCTACAGCCTCGAGGTATCAAAATAATATTTATTTTTGTGACTGTTTTTTAAGGAATCTGTCATGTCAATATTGGTTAAGTTATCCAATTATTACCATTATAGTCCAATATGTTTGATTCATAAATCTTGAATTTTCTTGTTTAAGGCTGGGAAAGTTGGTGAGCTTACGCATGATGACAACAATCATCAGTGGATCTTTAGATTTGACTGAAAAGGTAAACAACTCGTTTTTCCCATGATACATTTTGACTGTCAATGTACTCTATCACCATTTCATTATGACCTAATGATAGTACAATATAATTAGTAATACATGAGATTCAAATTTCAATGCACCACAACTTTAAGTTTATCACCTATTTGACTGTTGTATAATTTCAATACAAATTGATGATGATGGAATATTGAAACATGTGAGGGTTGCTTCATGAATTTTATAATTTCTAACTAGTTATAGCATGTTTGAATTCCCATTCCTTTCTATTAAATGTGAATCCTTTGTGAGAGTAGAATTCCTGTTCAACATGCATCATGATGTGAGAAACGCCTTATCCAAACATGCTGTTGGTATCTTTTGTTTTGGGATACTAGGAAATGTGAAGGGGTTTTGGACATGAAATGGGAACATGGGTATATTAAATGCTTAAAAACTGTACTATTTTTCTCTAAAAAAAATATGACTATCAAAGCATCATTTATTCTTGGTGCAAATTTTCCCATTTACTTCCATGATCCAAATAATATATTGTTCTTCGTACTTGAGTTTTCTCTTTATTTTACCTCAATATTATTTTTCATTTTGTATTATTTTGACTTGTGCAAGGTATATTTTATGCATATGTTTTAGCAGCGTACTAATATAAATTTCCTTTATCACCATAGTGATTTTTCTTTGACCAGACTGCTGAAGAGGCCATGACTCCTATTGAATCAACTATGGCAAAAATTAAAAAATAATACAAATTAATTATTTAATTAGTAAAATGGTACAATTTTTTCAATATTTAGTAAACTGGGGCAGCCTAACACGCCCAGGGCTAGGCGTGTTTAAACACGCCCCAAGCTAGACGTGTTTGCTCTGGTAGTGACACGTGACAGGCAAAAACAGGGGCCTAGGATTTTCGCGGTGTTTTCGTAAATTACGGAAGGCTATAACTTTTGACTGGGACGTCCGATTGACGCGAAACCGGTGGCCACGCGCTCGAAATTGAGAGGAGAAGGCCTGGGCAAGTTCTCGACGGGGACTTTCCCAAAAATTTTTCCCAAATGAGGCCTCTAAGTGCCTCAAAATTGTGATTTAAGTTTCGGAGCCTCAAAAAAAATTTTGTTTTCTGATATTTTATCTACTCAATTAGTGAATTGCAAGCTATTCTTTGTTTATCTAATTACTTCTCTTAATTTTGAGCGTTCTGACATAAAATACGTCATCAACGGACATCGCTACGAGAAATTACGACTGTTCAAAGTTATATGCATCGTCAATTTTAGTGGTTTAGTGTTTGGGGTTAATTAATCCAAAGCCCTAAACCACTAAAAATATACAGCAATAACCTTGACGTACATTGTTTAAACTTGTGCCAAGTTCATTATCATATACACAGAGAAGAAGCAAAACAGAACCATCAACAGTTAATTATTAACCCAAATCCCTAAACCCCTAACACTAAAACCATCAACACTAACCAATTATCCAAACACACTACCCATAGCCCTAAACACATACACCTTATCCCCCTAAACCATTAACCTAACCCAACAGTTAATCATTAACCCAAAGCCCTAAACCCCTAAACCCCTAAACCGAACCCACTAAACCCTAAACAATTAACCAAATCCAACAGTTAATTAACCCACAACCCTAAACAAATGCATAAATTTCCAAAATTATACTGTAAAATTGACAATGCATATAACTTTGAACAGTCATAATTTCTCGTAGTAATGTTCGATGATGACGTATTTTATGTCAGAACGCTCGAAATTAAGAGAAGTAATTAGATAAACAAAGAATAGGTTGCAATTTACTAATTGAGTAGATAAAATATCAGAAAACAAAAATTTTTTTGAGGCTCCGAAACTTAAATCGCAATTTTGAGGCAAATAGAGGCCTCGTTTGGGAAAAATTTTTGGGCAAGTCCCTTTTGGGAACTTGCCAAGGCCTTCTCCTCTCAATTTCGAGCGTGTGACCATCGGTTTCGCGACAATCGGACGTCCCAGTCAAAAGTTATAGCCTTCCGTAATTTACGAAAACACCGCGAAAACCCTAGGCCCCTATTTTTGCCTGCCACGTGTCACCACCAGAGCAAACACGCCTAGCTTGGGGCATGTTTAAACACGCCTAGTCCTGGGCGTGTTAGGCTGCCCCAGTTTGCTAAATATTGAAAAAATTACACCATTTTACTAATTAAATAATTAACTTGTATTATTTTTTAATTTTTGCCATCAACTTTTTCTTTGTATGTTAATTCAAAATTGGACTGGTTAGTATCTTGAAGCATCTTAGTCTATCTTCATTAAATTTATTCATTTGGATTAATTCTTCATTAATGTGCATGTTATTATTCAGATAAATGTTTCACATGTTGTCTCCACAATATGCCCTTCTTATTTCCTAGCTAACTGGGTTGTTACCTTATCTATCTACATCCTTCTCATTAATCCCAATGCCAGCAAGACAACAACCGATGGATGCATCACCCAAGTCAACCTGCAAAGATTGATCAATTCAAGTTACAGTGATTAGTTTAGTTGGCAGTCGAGTAACTTATTTGGTCACAGTGAATGATATTCTTAAATAGAATAGGTTTTAAATAGTTTATTGAAATTTATTTGGAAGATGGATCTTTGATTTGAAGAGGAACATTTGCTTATTTTATAAGGGTTTTTTTTGTTACTGAAGATATATTGTCCACAGCACCATTTACTGGAACTTGTGACTAATGTTTACTCTTGCAATTTTTATCATTTTAACCTACATTGTGAATCTCAAATTAGGGAAACAATGGGGAAAATTCTAGTTGGTGGGCACCGTCGAGTTACTGTCCATTCCGGAAATCCAAAAAACATTATTGGGCTCCTGGTGGGTGTTAAATCCTTCCCATTTTGACTTTAATTTAGTCTATCCCTTTTTATTACTTTATAAATTCTCTTCACTTAAATTATATTTAACTAGGTCAATAAGTCTTTTAAATGTATGACATGAAACAGATACACATGCTGTTTTCATCTAGAGAATACCACGGTATTTTGTTGTGAAGGAGTAACGCTCATGTTAAATGGAGTCACCATCATGATTTTTATATCCTTGACTCACCCTTATGGAGGAGCCCTTTGTATTTGTATAATGTTTCTCATTGATAAGATTATTCTCTTGTTATTTTTTTTTTAAATTGATGTTGAATATCAGTAATTTGTGTAATTTTTATATTATATATACATAGTTAGTTTCATCATATATGCCCCTTTATGATATACTAAATAAGTTCGTTGTTAGGACTAGAGGTAAAGGAAAAATGATTCTTGAAACAAGTAGTGAAGAGACATGTGAAGAAAACATAAGGTTTGGTGGAGATTCACGATTGACTAGTCCATTATCCATTATTACAGAAGCAGAATGAGAAGTCGGAAAATGTTGACGTTGACATTAACAAGCAGAACGAGGAGATTGTGGATGAGAGATAATTAAGAATATAAACTTTCAAAACTTAATCTACCTAATTGTATGAAAATCAGAATTTGAATCTTTACATATTTTATGTTGCAGAATACTGACTGCAGTTGCAACTAGAAGTCACGCGTGTGTCCGCCTTCCGTTTGCGACCAGCACTAGGGGGACCTCGATCTCCCAAGCTCTGTGGCACGGGCTCAATCAATCCGAAGATTGACCGCCCAAAAGGGAGCTGTAAGTGATTAATTATTACACCTTTTAAAAATGATTTTATGCTTGAATTGAGAAAAACATGTTTTGGGTTAGAGCTATTAATAGGGACCAATCTGGCCCACAGGTGTTTTTTGCCCGTTTAAAATCCCTTGCATACATAATGTGAAAGGAAAAAACTGATTGATTCACGTTGAACGATTTCAACTGATGCAGAATAACCTAAGGTGAGAAGAAAAAAATGATGGTTTGTGGACGGTGACCTATTTTGAAAGTTATAGTGTGGGTCTGCATCTCTACATGGCCTACTTTTTTTTGGTGTTTAATGGTCACATTGAGGTTTGAACCTAGGACTTATGAGGTTATAGTGTGGGTCTGCATCCCTGCATGGCCTACTTCTAATGCAACTGTAAATGATTTTTTTATTGCTGGATAAATTGAAATGATTTATATCTTGGTATACGTTTTCCATTAAATGCTTCAATGTAGGACAGAAAAATTAAAATGAATTTAAAAGTGATGGGTTCAATGATGAGATTATTGGTTTTTAAGTTTGTTTACGATGATTCCAAATTTTTATTCCAGAAAGGCATTGTGTGTTTGTGTGATGCGTATATCTTTATAATATCCGGTCTTGATTTTAATTATTTAGGGAGGTCAAAGCAAGCCAGGGCTAACTCTGAAGAAATCTGCAGAGGATGAATCGAATACAAGGTCACAGTGAGCTCGTTTTTGTTTTTTTTATCCGGAAGGGATACTATTCTTACATTTTGTGCATAAAGTGTTACAGTGTATATCAAAAGGGTGTTCCTACAAAGGTGATAAATGTTTCATTTAATGATCAATATCTACCTTTCTTATAACAAAAAGGACTTTTCACTTGACATGTACCATATTTCACTCGTTAAGTTTCATTTACTCTAAAATATACTTTACCTATGAATAAAATTATATAATTTTCCCTCACTTTTTAAATTCATTAAAATAACAGTACACCTTAGTCATATATTTATGTTCCTTTTTCTTATGCATGTTAATCAATAATCATTATATTTATGTATTTTATAATTATGAATAATCATTTTTGATTAGTGAAGTGTAAAAATTCAATTAAATTGTCAGCATTGGTTTTGTATAATATCAGATATTTTTTCTTCTTCTGAATCTTACTATTTTTTATTGTATCGACATATGCGTATTAGTTATTTTGAATTTTAAATTTTTAATATTAACCTCCTTGAATAACTTATTATGATATAAATAGATATGTAAAATTTTCATTATCTAATATATATTTCTAATGTAATTATAAATAGAATGTAAAATTCTATTTTTGTTTTTTTTTTAGTTTCTTTTTTTATTATATTAATAATTAATAAAAAGTTGAAGCAAAATAATTAATAATTAAAATATATTAGTTTAGTGATATCATTATAAAATAATGTTACTATATGAGATAATTTCATTTAAGGATTATAATATGTAAAATTAATGAAATCTTGTGATGATATATAACCAGTAACCAAAATTAATATACTTGACATCAAAAATAGGAAAATATTTCATGATAGTTCAAACAAGTATTTATGTATTTATTTTTATAATAATTTTTATTACTCCAAATGTATTGATAATGTCTTCCGCGTCCTGCCAGTTGGCTAAGTAGACTCACTCCTGAGGGACAACAATGGAACTCTTCTTGCCAAAAACAAGGGACCTACTTCTTATCTAGGAGTTAGCAGGTATGATTGCCTCTCTGTTTCTCCGAGTTTTTACTAAGGATTGACGGAACACTAATAAATTTTGATGGAACAATAATTATATAAGTAAAATAATTAATTTAAAATAATAGCGCTTGAAATAATTAATTATTTCAATATTTAAAATATTAACAAAGCACTACTATTTTTAATGAAAAACGGAAAAAATGACTAAAATAAAATTTTCAAAATAAAAATAATTAAAATGAAACTTTTAAAATTTATTATACTAAAATGAAATATTTGAAAACATAAATAATTAAAATAATTTTTTTATAAATTTAATGTATAAAAAAATAAAAATATTAGAACATAATATACTAAAAGTGAAATTTAACATTTTTTTTCTTCAACTATTGTTTCACATGTTGGATAGAGCTACCCAAAATTAGGATGGATAAGGAAAACTATCAACTTTATTTGGCCAAGTCTTACTATTATTTTTCTTTTAAAAATTAAATAAATTTAGATAATAAAAAATTTATTTTGACACGACTTAAAAAGCCAATGGACTTAGTAAACGAACAAAGACATTTGAATCCTACACCTTCTAAAGCAAGCTAAATGGGCAAAAATATCCCGCACTATTTTTCTTTTGTTTTCTTCTTCTGTTAACTAATAATGTGTTGATCTTGATCCTGCATACCACCCTGTGCCACCCTCCACCCCGCCCTCCAACATCCTCTAGTAATGTCATCACCCGCCATTGCACCAACTTCAAACTTCGATCCCATTGCACTACACACCACCCATTGTCACAAAAACCACAAATCAAAATAGCACTATCATGCCACACACCACCATCGTGCAACACCTAAAAAGGAAATCAGAAATCCAAAGCTTCGCACATCGGCTATTTTAGAATAGAAAAAATATTATTCATGTATATGTATTTCGGAATAGAAATTTTTTTTTCTGAATAAATTATTTTGGAATACCATTTTTTTCTATTATGGAATAATTATTCCCGAATATATATGCACTTTTCAAACAACTATTCCATAATAGAAAAAAAATCCTATTCTAAAATAGATTTTCTTTTCCAAAAAAACTATTTTAAAATAAGATTTTTTCTATTATGAAATAATTATTTTAGAATATATATACACTTCTGAAAATGAAAAAATCTCATTCCAGAATAGTTTTCTTGAAAATAATTTTTTTATTTCAAAACATTTATTCTAAAAGTGTATATGTATTTTGGATTAGCTATTCTAGATATTATGCGTATTTGGAATGATCGTTCAAATATACATATAGAGGCTAATATGACTTCTCTTCTCTTGCACTTAGGGGTTTTGACAGAGTGGTGAGGAATGAGGAGCAATGAGGCACAACAAAGAAAACCGGAAAAGGGTGAAAGGACATAGTGGAGAAGTAAAATGCTTCCAGTGGCAGATTGCAGCCATACAAGGTAGTTTTGAGGATGTTTTAAAATTGAGAGAGGCGGGATTCAAATGCGGCCCAACAAATAATAACACAGCCCATATGAAAATTGGACCAGACCAGCCCACCTTTCACCCCTTTGCCTGTCCGGGCGACCCGGCCTGTTTCATTTTACAGTTTTAAGTTTGTAGGTAACATATTAAACAACAACATGAAAAATTCAACTTTCACTTTGATTTTAATGGAAGTCAGGAGGTTTGTGGTCCAATTTCAAAGATAATGCTCTTTGATTTTTCTTTAGCTCAGAAGATCGTGGTGGGTCACCTAAGCAGTGCACCAGTAACCTTGAGAACCATTTAAATAAGCCTTACAATTGCAGTTATGATTATGCTTCTGGAAAACTGACATTGTGTGAGTGAAAGGACCTGCACATTGTGAGGGGCTGCACTCATTTTTTTTGCTTTCCAAATTCCCACATTTTTCAGAAACTTGATGCAATTGGCTGCATGCTTGCTACATCAAAATGATAGAAATAAGAACGTAGTGTCTTACATATATACGGAGTTGCCGAGTTGGGGAAAACATGCTTCACTTGGGAATAAAATGGAAACCAAAATGATGATCCCTATCAATTCAATGTCCTTTCATAATCGATATTGCATATATTAATCAATTGACACATCAATTTGACTTCAGATTCTTTTTGGCTGTGTTAATCAATTATTCGACATATATTCGATCATTATATAGGTATTTTAAGGGGAGAAGAGTCCTTTCATGTAATATATTAGAAAATAATTTTTTCACCTTTTTATTTTTATTCATCTGAATAACAATGTTTTTTATCCTATTTTTCTTTTATTTTAATCTATCTTGTTTTATCTAATTTTTCCTTTATCTAAAGAAAACATAAAGGCTAACATCAATTATTGAAGTGAGATTTTAACTTTAATTAAAAACCAATATCAAAATATCTGTGATACTCCATTTAAATTTTATATATAAGTGGCTTGAATAACATTTGGTAGAAAGAATGTGGTTGGTTGATTCAACCAACAAAACCTTCTGTGATGAGTACAAATTTTTTAAAGTGACTGAAAAGACAAAGGGTTATGTAGATATGTCTTTCCACATATATTGACAATTTACAATTACAAAATGTTTGCCAAGAGAGTTAACAAAAACACCCCCCCAAAAAAATATCAAAGCAGGGATATACTTTATAATTCATAATTTTTCAACCACTGAATTCATCTCAAGTTCTTCCACTAGTGTCCATAGCTTCACTTCAGCCTTGTAAGCTATAAGCAGTGTACTACCATGTCTGACTTCCTGGACTACTAGAGAAGAGAAAGAAGAAGAAAAACTAAGGAACTTTTGATATCATATTACAATACATACATATTCAAACCTAGAACCACTTGATTGACTGGACCATGCTACTGAATTGGTAATCCATGCCTTTACACATAATCAAATCAACTCAACAATACGCCCACTTTATGATCTTTCCCTTAATCATCAGACACCTTCATTATCGCTCCTACCACCTTAGAAGAATCACTAGACACCTCCATATGATATAAAATCTAGTTTTCTGCTCCCGGAAATGCCTTGAAAACCTTTTCGCTAATTGAATCTTAGGAAATCTCCATGACAACAAATGTCTGGCCATGCAGTAAAAGGTTAGACAACAAAAAAGTTTAGCTCCTTGAAACTTGATATAATTTCCATATATATAGAAGAAGGTGGTGGAGAAAGTAGTGTGAAATTGTGTAGTACTAGATGTGTGTGGCTTGAATGGAATCTTAGATGTCAAAGTGGTCTTTGTCACACTGTCCCCCTGCCAAAATCACGCTTTAAAAGGACTTGTTTTTCATCTTAATTAAGAATACTAGAAAAGACAACCCTGTCGGTATAAGCCTATATATATATATATATATATATATTATCTACCATGCACCTCTCTGACTTTATATGTAGTATATTCGCATAAAAACTGCATTGGTGTCTTTATTTATTTCACCATTCCTTTGTCTTTGTATGTATTCTCTTAGATAGTTTCAATTATTGTTTATTGAGAGGGGACGAACATAAAAAAAATTATATCATAAATAAAAGTACTTTCAAGACAATACAAATCTAATATAAAAAAAACTATTACAGAAATTAAAATCACTTCACTTAATTTTTATTCTACGTGTTTTCGTATTGTTAAAATCCTCTATAATTGAATCCGTGCTAAAACTCAAAATAATTTCTTTTTCAATGGATGTAATCAAAGAATCATCAAGAAATTGGTCTTCCATTATATTTCGAAGTCTGGTCTTGATTATCTTTATAGTTGAGAAAGATCTTTTAGTAGTTGATGTAAAAACTGGAAGAGTGAGTACAAGTCTAATCACTCTATCAATAAGACGGTAAATGATAGACTTTCTAATTCTTGCTAGCCCTTGACATAATTCAGATGTAGTTGATAAATTAATTAAATCTGGATGTTTAGGAATGTCAAGCTCAAAATGTTGTAACTCCATCTTCAAATGCGATTTTTCCTTAGTATAAAATTTATCAACAAGTTTGCAAATATCATCACTATTAAATTACTTATACTTGTTTCTTGGATCTAAAGTCATGCTTAAAGCAAGTAATTCAATAGTATTATCATTGAACCTGTTATTTAATTCTTGTAATTGATAATTAATTGTAACACAAAAGATATTTACCCTATAAAATTTTCAGTAGAAAAATCACCTTGTTCATTTCGAGCACGACCTCTCCTTCCAACATATTTTGCACTCATATATGGAATGTCAATGTCATGTTTTATGTAAAATTCTTGAACATGAACCAAGAAAGCATCCCAAACTGTCTCTCTTAATTTCTGAAGTAACTCTTTTGTAATTGAAACCAAATGTAAAACATTTGAAATATCTTGAGACTTTTGTTGCAAAGTTTGACAAAGGACTTCAATAATACCCATAATTTCCTTCATAAGGTGCAATATGATGACAAAATCAAAAGATGTCAATGATGAATATGCATTATCTGCATTTCCACGATGTAATGTTGTCTTTCCTTCATTAGAAATATTTTCAAGAACTTCACATACGACTTTAAACATTTTAAACAAACTACATATTGAATTGTAATGAGAACTCCAACGAGTAGTTTCGACTCGATGCAAAGTACCAATTTGATTAAGATTAACTCTTGATTCGAGTTTATCAATAGCAATCATTCTTACAATTTCACTTGCTTAGACAACCTTTAACTCATCATTAAGTTTACAAGAATAAGTAACAATATTAATTATGAAGTTTAATTTTTCAAAAAATTGATAAACATATGTTTTATCATCCTTTCCTTTTTTCCTTTTTCTGTTATCTTTTTTTTCCATTTTTTTTTTATTATATTTTCTTTTATTTTTTATATATTTTTTTTTCCTTTTTATTGTTTTAATATTTTTTCTTTTTCTTTTCTTTTTTTACTGCATTTTCTTTATATTTTTTTTCTCTTTTACCTTTTTTAATATTTTTTTCTTCTTTTTTTTTTCTTTCATTTTCATTTTTTTATTATTTTTTTAGGGGGGATGGCCCACCATAGTCTTCCCTAGTTCCGCTGATTATTATTGCACAATTAAAAACATTTTATTTAATAATGAAAAGACATTGTCCGTCAAGGATTTCACCTGGGATAGAGAAGCAATATAGCATTTATAAGTGAAAATTGAAAATTATTTGGTCGTATCCTATTGTCGAATGTGAGCATCTTGTTGGAAGAAAATTTGTAGATATTTCTGCAAGCGCTCCTTGAGACTTTGGTCTGTCTTTGCTCCGATATACTCTTAAGAAGGACATTAAATTATAATTACCATTAACAATCCTGTCTAAGTTACATCAGTTTCTGCTGGATGAATAAGTGTTTCTAAACATATTCAAGAAGTGAGACAAGATACAAGCAATGAGTTACACCAAAAAAAAGTTCCTTTGAAAATATTATTTTCCATTTGTATGTTTTTTCGGACTTCACAAACAAACACTCAAACACAGAGTTGTTCTAGTGGACGCCGGGGGGGGGGGGGGGGGGGGGGGGGGGGGGCAGAGAGAGAAAGAACGAAATTGAGATAGAGAATTTACACTTCTGAGTTGATTTTCAAACCTCAACTTGAGTACAGTTTGAAAAGTTAGATACAAAAGATCCTTGATTGCTAATATAAACAGTCAAGTAGAGTAATCCTTTGAGGTAGATACATACAGCAGCACCTAAAAGTTGATTGAAAAATACTCCAAAATGTGTTTTTAGCTAAGAGTACTTATGCCAATTAAGAAGCATAGAGATACATATCCTCATAATATAAAGCTTCCCTCTTTGTTGCTGCACGATTCTCCTCCACTTGGCATATCTTCTACTACCCATGATTCTCTTCATTAGTACTCTCTAATTGCATAACATGTGTTTCTCCGTTGCTCCTACAAACTGGCATGCCACACAATTTATGGAAGGTTAAAATTCGATGTGGCAAGAGGGAATATCCGAATTAGATTCACATTTAGAATTGCAATGCCTCATCCAATGTTAAGACTCCACCTATGCTTGAGTTGGACACCAATACAGGTGCTTCCAAATTTCAGCTCAAATGCATATAATATAGCTTTTTTAGTTTAATAATGCCGGCAATTGATGATTTGTCGTTTCTATGAAAATGATTAACAAGTACAAAAGCACCACTACCCTTATCTTAAACAGTGACTAACCTCATCACATCATAATCCAATCTCAAACATCAAGCAAGAGTCTCTTTAACTTCCTTCTTTTCAAGAATTTCAAACGAGAGACACGTGCGAGGGCTTGTTTTTTCCACAACCCTTTGGGGATGATTCCAAAACTTCACGTGAGATCCACGCCATGCAGGCTCATTGGTCATAATGGGAGGAGCTGATGATTTTGTTCTTCTTCCTCAAAGCATGTGACTTGTAGCTTGTCAAATTATAATGTCTCACTGTTTTGGAAAAGATTTGAAAAAGGAAATTAAACGCTCCCCGTATCTTATCTTAAATCACAAGTATCATAGATAAGATATATGCAACTAATTCTTTGTGGCCCTGAATTGAAGGATTTATCCATAGATATCCAGCTATATTATGGGGCCTAGTTAAATAGTCATGGTGAAATTTGAGCCACTGAGAGGACTAGAAATAGTGGTGCACCAATGAGGGTGGTGCATATGGAAGCTAGTTGCTGAAGGGTGAGTATCAACCCATGGGGACATGTTATTTCAAAGGGTTGGAGTTTTGTGCTGTTTTTCGTCCGAAATGAAAGAAAAGAAAGCTCCAGGCTGGTGGCAAGTCTTGGCACTGTGCCTTCAATTTGTTGGGTGTCTTGTGGGATATTCAATAATGAGCACTGAGTTAGATGATCTGTGAAAGTTTCATGATGTGACTAACTGAGACCACACACGAATAGTACTGGGTCAACATTCCTTTTAGGATAAACACACGATGCATGAAAATGAGTTTTTAATCCGTGTGTCAAGAAAACCGGTTTATCAGAGTGATAGAGAAAGATATTTTGTCATGTTAAATTTGGAACACATTCAGTAGACTGTAGACATATAGAACGGAATAATTAGCACATATACAAGTTTTGTATTGTTAGAAAGTCTCACATTATCTTTCTTAATTTTTGGAGTAAAACTTATATATATATATATATATATATCTGTTAGATAATTATATGTAATGTCAATTGATTTTAAAATAAAATGTAATATGGTATTAGAATTTATAGCAGGTGCTCGTAGTCTTCTCATGATGAGCCTTAAACGTAAGAGTAAGGTTTTACATATATATTTTGACCTATAACTCAAAAGGTTTTTAACTAATACTGAAAGCAGCCTCTTTGTTTGAATGTATCTAACTTAGAAGGTGGATGTCTAGTGCACTGAACCGCCCCATTATAGAGGTCCTATCATATTGATTATCATTAGGAACAAATTAAGGCACAGTGAGATTGACAATTCTAGGATTGAGAATTTTTCTTTATAATTATGTGAGGAGTGTGTTCTCAGCTGATACCCATTAGTCATCACATGGACATGCTGCTGAAGGGTAGGTGAGATCATAGACTCGAGTATCACCACAAGGGTAACTAAGCTAAGGGAATATTGCTACAGGTAAAGAAGAAAATTGATGTTTCAGTAATTATATTGGTAATTTGCAGGCTGGCGGCTGCAGATTTCCATGTCATATGATTAAATTGATGGGTTTTCTTGTTCTCTGTTGCTTTTAGTATTTTTTCCTCATCCAAAAAGAAGACATAATCCTGCAATTGACGCATATGAATTTGCATTATATACATAGAGATAGATCTATTGACAATATCAACAAAAATTGATCCAGTGAATAATAATCAGATTTATATCTCGTAAGAAAGTGAATTTAAATTCCGCTATTAATAGGCTATTTGTAAGTATTTATCGTTGAGTCTTTATACATGTTCTATTAAAGCCAAAAAAAAAAAAAAGATCCATTGTAAGTCTCAAGATTTACATTAACTGTATATTACTTTGATATATATTGTTTTCTTGATTTCTTTCTTCTTCGATCGGCATTTCATGGAAATCGTGAATAATATTAAACTTTTTTTTCCCAATTCTAGGATAACTGAAATTTGTTTTTTCAATTGTGATATCTTCTAGTACTCTTTAGTACTTTGGTATTTTTATATTAATTGTCGGAGTAAATTAGAGCAAGAAAAATAACACTTAGACACCCAATAATATACTATTAATTAGTCACCTAGGAATAGAGATAAAACAAAAAAAAAGGATAAATATAGTTAGACATCCAAATTATTCTAGAACAAAGGAGAGTGAGAGAAGAAAAAATATAGATACGATAGGTGATATAATATGATAGGAAGATAGTTGAAGAGAAATGACACTTATTGATGGAGTATTAAAATATCATTACTCAAGAAAAATATATGTATTAATTATAAGTAAGAATCTCAATATTTAAATACCCTTAAAATTCCAACATGCAATAGACATCCATTTTTTTTTTCTCTCTCTTATTATATCGCAATACTTATTATACATACTTATCTCTCTTCTTATCGCATAGTAATACCTACCATACATACATCTCTCTCTTCTATCTCTAGGTGTGTAATAACATTTGGGTGTCTATTGATAGTTTTTCCATAAGTAATATAATATATAGGAATAGAGATATAGAGAGAAATGATGGGTGTTGGATAAATGTCAGAATTAAATATCATTCCTCTTAGAGTAATATCTTTGTATTTGTTGATTTATTTAATAATTAATAGTTATATAACAAAGACTTAATGATTACCGAGTAGCTTGAAATTGTTTTAGCTTGTATTAACTAGTGATATTGAGTTTGAGTTCTAAATATCTAGTTGTGCTTAATGTTCTATGTGTGTGTAATATGTTTTTATCCGATTCAATGATGTCACTACCAAGTTACAAACATGCTTACTACCAAGTTACAAACATGCTTGATCCAAATATCAAATTGAACTGGTTACATGATTGTTTCCCAATCTAACTGGTTGAACTAGCTGGGTTTTAAAGCACTGACTGATATTACTTGCTTTGGTCAAACCTTGAGTAATGTTGGCCAAAGTGCGCTCAATGTAAAGATTTAAGATATTCTGATGATGGTGTAATTCATTGACATGACTGAGATATCATGAACAAAGAAAGAAAATTTAAAAAGACACTAACACTTTAATAACAGCATCATTAGAGTAACATTATATAATTAGTATTTATCTGCTACAATGATGTTTATTGTATTTATAAAAGTCGACTGAATTCCCAAACTCACAGCACTTCTTAAAGGTGATATTAACTTATTTTGATGTAGTTACAAGATAACTAATTTAGCTAAAATATGATTCATTATACATAATACACGCGTGCTTTAAAAATCTTGATGTTGACCTCATTAATCTTTTATGGTTTGAATTGATCTAATGTTTGGACCAAAATGACCCATCATATAAATTAGGCCTCATTCCCAATTTCAAACACAACCTTTTTTTTTTCTTTTAACCAAGAAACAAAACTTTTTTAGTTACCAAGAAAGTAACAAGGAAATATTAGTTTTTGGAAAACAACTATAACCAATATAAAGGATAAAAGAGTATATCTTTGCATCTAAAATGAATTGAGAACTAATACCGAGAACATCACTTGTGTTAAAATCTTCTCTTTATTAGACTTTATCTCTTTTATTTCTTTATTTGTTATTTGTTATTTTTATTAATTCCAACTCTACGCATATCTCCGTTCTATTTTTATTAGTTTTATTAATTTCTAAAAAAGCAATATCTACCCGTTCTTATAGATTTTAACTTTTCGTCATAATACACAAATTATTTTTTATGATAAAAAGTAAACTAAATGTGCTGATATCGACAGCCATCATCAATAGTCGAAAGAATTAAAAGTTACAAAAGATCTAATCTTGATAACTCCTATAAATAAATCTAATCTTGATATAAAAATAGTGGATGATTGGCTTCACACTTTAGATTTTTAAATTTAAAATTCTAGAAACAGCAACTAAGGTAGTTCCTTTGCAAATGCACATCCTCGAGTTTTGATTGTTATGATCACATCACTGTATTGAATGATCTCTAGCCACCGGATTTTCTTTCTTGTCTTTTTTCCTAATTAATCAAGAGAAAATAAACTTGAGAATAATAATAAAAAAGAAGATGTTATTTATACAACAATTTATACAATAATATTTTATTTTTATGTCTTCATATATCATTGCTTTTTTTATTACATGTTGTACTTCTTTTTTATTTTTTCTCTCTTTTTTATAATTTTTTAACCAATTTAATTTATTGTAGGAATAACATTTCTCAAAATAAAATATCATGTGCAGTAGCTCAAGCGGCACTTGGCTCTTTGCAACTGCTTGAATTTCACTCTACTTATGTGGTAATGGGACCCACTCTAAAAATGTTATATTAAATAAATCTCACAGCTTTTTTTATGCTGTCATAGTTTCATTTCCATTGCTTTTTATTAGAAAAAAAAAAGGACAAAATTAGTACACTTGAATATGAATATATAAAATAGTGTGGAACCAAGAACAACAATAAATCCTTGGAGCAATATAATGCCCTGGCATAAACACGGAGAGTTGTTGTCTGTCGGTTGTCAATTGTCATTAAAGTTGTTTAATAGCATTTCTAACCTAGAATTCACTTCTGACTTTTAATTTTTTTTAGTGGGGGCTTACGCTGTTATATTATTTTTAAAAATTTTAACAAAATTTTATGTTAATAGTAAACTCACTAAGAATTTAAATTTAAATTTACAATTATTTTATATTTTTAATTTTAAGATAATAATTTATTTGCATTTTATTTTGATATAATAATTATACAAAAACTAAAATATAATATTTCAATATATTTATCACAAACAATATATTAAAGTATAATAGTTTTTAAAGATTTTTTCTCACAGTAAATTAAAAAAATATGAAAATACATAGCATTATATAATAAAAAAATCATTTTCATTATCTTTGTCTTTGAAATGTTTTCAAATACACTTTATAAAGCCTACTTAAGTTGTTGATAAATTTGTTTTTGATGAAGAAATATTTTCTTTTGTAATTAAGTATGTTACAAAATCGAGATGAAGATCATTAAATCTTTCAATAGTTAACATGATATTATTTACATGATTATAAGAATAATTAAAATTATCATTAAATGTTTATTGTTCATTTTCAATAATCTTATTATGTGATATGGTGCATGTGTATATTATTTGTTTCATTATATCCATGTATTAAACATGTATCGGACCATGCATAATTTTGAATTGATATTGAAACACTCTAAAAACCTACTTTATATCCTTTCTGGTTGTTGAATGAATAATTTATCTTTTCTCCTTCCAACATTAAGATAATCTTGACAAATACAAGATATATTATCTACTACAAGTACTCCATTCATTGTATATTGCATTATAGGAGTTTATCCTTTCAAAATGTCATTAAACAAATTTGGATTAGTTTAACAAAGTCTTTAGAAAATTAATCTTTACATCGCCACCTACACATATGTAATTAATTGAACCAAACATATCGAGAGAGTCACGTGTTTAATGTAATTAGTGTTAGCTTTTCTCAATATTATGATTCACACATCCTAAAATCATTTTAAGCATTATCATGAAGTAACCTTGTCAATTTAAACATAATTAATTACATTATCAGCATATGATTTATGTCAATACAAATAACGATAAAGTATTTTTGCAATATTAAGAGACTCATTCTGCTGGTTACATTGATTTTTATCTAGAAATATTCATCATGATTACAGATGGCTTTTATAATTCAGGGAAACATATATACCTTAATTAACATTCCAAACTTTAATCAGAATTGAGCTTTTGTATATGTTGGATTTTCATAAAAGTTCTCATTAAGTATATGATGTACATTTGCCCCTAATGGGACTTTAGTACGTCCGTTTTTCTTTATTGTTGTTCATAAGTTCCTCATTTGTTATTATAGCTAGTATGTTAGAGTTGTCTAAGATTTAGATCCATTAGATGGATGATTCAATTGTAAACAATTTAACAATTTTTTATAAGGAATTAGAAAATATTGCATAATCGAGTGACATGATTTTTTTTTTTTATATATAATTTCAATAATGACCACTTTATAATGATTGGTTTATAACGACTACTATGCAGCAAAAAAGAAAGTTTCTAACGACTACTTTATACAACTAGTTGTTTAAGTCTCTATTATAAAACTGTAAAAAAAGTCTCTATTCTAAAATTAAGTTATTTATTTTAATTATTATACTATTTGTTTTTAGTTATAATTTTTAATAATTTTAGTTTATTTTGATTTAAATATAGGTTAATTTCAAAAGTAATTTTTATTAATTCTTTTAAAAATGTGTTTTTTACCTTTATAAAAAATAAGACCCTAATTTATTCTAAACGTGTTTGATAAAAAGAAAGACCCTCTTTTTCCAAAAAAAAAAAAAAGAAAAAAAAGCTGGACAAAATCTATTCAATTTATTTTCTTTACATTATCTCTATCTTTACCGGACGTTCAATTTTTCATGGCCTAAAGTTTCTCTCCTTCATTTTTACTGTATATAAAAAAAAAGGCGGGTAACAGGATAAAGCAAAAAAATAAAAAATTTGATCGCGAGAAGCCGAGAATAGCAAACTCTGTTGTGGAATAATGAAATGTTTCGGAGTGGATAAGAATGCGACAAGTGTTTCCTTAAACGACGAAGGGAAGTTGTCAAACGACACAAGCAAGCTATGAACAGAAGCAGTGTCTGTTAACTCGATCAACACTGTGAAAGGAGAGAGAAAGTGTAAAGAAGAGGAATTATCTGCATCAATCAACCATCATCATAATCATAATCATGTCTTGCTGTTTATCTTGTTGCGCGTCTTTGACCTGTGGTCTCTGCACCTCCACTGCATCTTGCATCTCCCAAAAATCCGCTAGAATCGGTTACTGTGGTCTCTTCGGTGTCTCTCTCGTCGTTTCGTGGATCCTCAGAGAAGTTGGAGCACCCCTCTTGGAGAAATTCCCATGTATTTTGCATTCTCTCTCTAAAGTTTTCAACTTCCCAATTTATTTCCCATTGGGGTATTTGTGTTCATCACGAGTGAAGTAGGATTAATTGGATTACTATTGCTTCACATTCATGCCCTAGTCTTTCACAAATTGAATGCATACATATGTAATGCTGAATTTGACTTCTAGGGCAGCCTCATTTACCACATGTCCAGATGTATGATTCAAGTTATTAGAAGAAAGGTTGAAATTTTTGTCTAATAGAAACATGTAGAAAAATATTATCAAGTCTATGTTTGGTTTGGAACTTTGGATAATATCTTAAGAAGAGATTGTTTTATTATTCTTACTAATGCAAAAAAGGCACTTTGTGCCTGGATTTGGAAGTTACATATATATGTAGTTGGGTGTTATTTGTTTTGAAAGATATAACTGTTGTTGGAAGTTTAAATAAATTTTTGTAGTGATTTATATAATACTAGAGGGTAAAAATGTCCAGAAGAAAGATGGCATCAACCGTGATTATTCCCTTTATAATAGTGAATTATAGAATAATAGTTATCGATAAGGTGTTTTGAACCCCAAAAAAATGGGTACATGGTTCGTGGAATGAATTGATGTTTTTCATCCTTGAAAACCTTCTTCTGTGCTAGGCATTTGAAGATTTTTCCTTTTTAATGTGATATTGTATTAATTCTTAACTACAGGGATAGGTGGTACATCCGATACCTACACAACGGAATGGTATCAAGCACAAGCAGTTCTTCGAGTGAGCTTGGGAAATTTCTTGTTCTTTGGTATCTTAGCCCTTATTATGATTGGTGTGAAGGACCAGAATGATAGACGTGATTCATGGCATCATGGTGGTTGGACTGCAAAAATTGTGATCTGGCTTTTGCTTGTGGTCCTTGCATTCTTCCTTCCAGATGCCATAATATTAGTATATGGTATATTTTGTTGGCTTTACTTTCTTGTTGTCAATTCTTAGTGGCATTGGTGATTGAATATGGAGTCCGCCTCTTGAATTATTTAGTTCGTGCAGAATGTATTTTTCATTGAAAAGTAGTTTTCTAAAAGGTTTTCTGGCTATATTTGATGACTCTGAAATTGAATTTCAGATGTTTATACCCTGCCTTGCCCAACACCTGTCAGAATTTTTGTTTGATTTTCATTTTGATGCATGTCAATGTAAAACTCTTTTACACCATCAACCAATGTTGATACCTCATTTAATATGTCTAACTAACAACGACATGATATATCAAATTCATTACATTACTTAGCAACATATCATTGGGTGCAAATACGAAACTGCTCGACCTTGGAAGCTAATTCACGTGTAGGTAGCACTGTCTGTCATACCATTGACTCTATCTATAAATGGAATAACTTTCATTCATTTTTTTCTATAGGCTTGCTCCTTTTACATCAATATTACATCTAAATGAAATTCATTTTCTTTCGGGTCTGAGATTTGGTCTTTTGGTCCTTATATATTGTAGACTCTGGATTTAGAGAAAAAGCACTCATGAACAGCTTATCTTAGAATTGGTTCATTCTAAGGAGAATAAGATTTCCATTGCAATTATTAGAAATGGGTTTAACTCAGTCCTAAAGGCTAGTTCAAGGGTGGAAGATTGGCTGAATCTTTTATAAGAGTATTTTGGCCGTATTTCTAACTAACGTGAGACATCTTAATTCTTAACACTTTGCCCCCATAGTTTTAAGTCCCGATAGTGGCTGGCTCCAAAAATGCTATTGCAGGATAGTGCTGTTTTGAAATTTTTTATAGTTCGTATAATGTATAATAATAATAATAATAATAATAATAATATATACTTATAAATTCTCAAAAATGATAAAAATTACTCAAAATTAACTACATTCATAATTAATAATAAAAAGTCATAGGTGTCTTAAAACATACAAGTAAATACCAACAAAAGTCAAATACAAGTTTCCTAGATAGGAATCATCAATTATCATCTTTAAATCCAAATCATCTTTAAAATTTTCACTAGTATTACAGCTGCAGGTTTCATTTTTGGAAATTGAAATCCCAAAAAAGCCCTAACTTCTTTGTTAAGAGGGCCTTTTTGGAATCAACACATAGTGCAGCTATATTGCTGCTACGGCCATTATTCAGCCCGCTATGGCTCCTAAACTAAACCACTCTGCTACAGCAACCCCTGTATTGGGCAGGGGCCACTATGCCACTATAGTGGTGCTATAGCATGCTATTTAAAACCCTGTTTGCCCTTATGCCTAAGACTGGACTTGGGCAGGTGTTCAACAGCAAGACTGTACAGCTCTGATATTACATAAAAATGGATCAAGTCGTACTCAACCCCAAAAGTTAGCTCGAGAGGGGAGGATTGCCCAAGGATTATAAGTAGTATTTTGGCCATATTTGTGGCCAATGTGGGGCATCTTAATAGCAACAAACTAATGTCCTTTTCTGGTTTTACTATTGGAAGTATGATGTCAATATATCAAAAGGAATATTTTTCTTAAATTTCTTCATCTTCTTGTTAGTGTGGTAAATATTGCTGTCTAATTGCATACTGTACCAATATAGAACTGTATGGGAGGTATGATTTTTGAATGAATTCTCTTTTTAAGAAAAAAATTTCCCAATGGAAATTAAACCTTAATTTTAAAATTGACATGTGCATATCTAAAATATTCACAGGATTCATAGCAAAATTTGGGGCTGGCTTGTTTTTATTGATTCAAGTGATAATTTTACTTGACTTTACTCACACTTGGAACGATGCATGGGTTGAGAAAGATGAACAAAAATGGTATGCTGAATTCCTTCCCCCCCATGATATCTATTTATCCATTTGTGTTCTAATAATTGTAGTTGTTTAGGTATATTGCTTTACTTGCTGTATCAGTCGGATGCTACATTGCAGCATTTACAGTGTCAGGAATCCTTCTCATTTGGTTCAACCCTTCCGGATATGATTGTAGCCTCAATATCTTCGTCGTTGTCATGACCATGATTCTTGCTTTTGTGTTTGCAATTATTGCCTTACATCCTCAGGTAAAGACTAGAAAAACTTGTAAGTAATTGAAACTCTATTATATTCAATGCTCTCATGCAATATGTATTGCTAGGTGATGAGAGAACATCTGAGGGCTCTGCAACTTCCAATAATATATTGTTTTGTGTGCTTAATAAAGTCCTAAAATCCTGTAAGCCTTTTGGTGGCTTCTTTGACAATGCAGAAGATGCCTGTGGCTTTCTGCCAGTTTACTGGTAGTCATGTCTCAAGCTTAAGTTTGACAGTGGGACACATGATTTCTCTTAGTAAAGGAAAATTATTAATTTTCTGAATGAGTTGTGAAATGACAATTAACAAAAATCTACATATAACAATGATGCGGTGGTAAAAAGTGGGAGATGAAGTTACCAAAAAACAAAAGTGGAAGATGTAGCTTAATGTTGAAAGAAACATCATCTGAAAGATAATTCTTTTAATTAATGCCACGAATCTTTCTCTATTATGGACTCACTGTAAATGATTCTATGATATGTAGATGATTATGTGGTTTTGTGCTTACTATCTTGATATGTATCAAACTAATTCATCTAACCCAGAGTAGCTCTCATACCTGCCTCCTTCCTAGCAACATTTGTAGGAATGATTACAATTTACAAGGTTAAAATTCAACCCCCCCCCCCCCCCCCCTCCCCTCTTTTTTCCTTTCAAATGAAATTCTCTGGATTTTTGGTATTTTGGTATGCTGTTTACGTAAAATTGGAAAATTACAGATATCATCAGTTTTGGTCAGGGATATTACCAGCAGGTAATACCTTGTTAACATATTTATTTATTGGAGTACATTGTGCCACCTAAGAATTGTTTATTAGCATATCTTGTTACACCATATTGTAGAGTGTAGACAAAAGTAGAAATGAGGTCAGCAAAGTTACTTTGAATAATGCCCTTCTATTTCTCAATTTTATTTGGTGCCTTGGGAATTATATTTCATAGGTTTGTAAAGAAAGTGTGGTACTTGGTTTTGTCCATGTGGACTTGTGTATTAATATAGTTTTATTAGTGAACAAATAAATAATAGTTGGTGTGCAAAAACAGGTGAATGGGAGCTTGTTGCCTGCGGCTGTGGTTTCTCTTTACTGTGCTTATGTGTGCTACACGGGGCTTTCTAGCGAACCTCGTGACTATGAGTGCAATGGTCTCAACAAGTCCAGAGCGGTCAGCACAAGTACACTC
>PYAF01004279.1:1947320-1960938 GCA_007407185.1 Glycine tomentella | reverse complement strand
CCCTTCTTATAATAGAACAATTTCATGTCCTGTAACCAATGACTAAGTTAGATCTCATGTCTGACTCAAATTGATTAGGATCAATTCTGAATCATGAACCAAGTCATTACACATGTTTTAATTGCAACTCAGCTTGCAACATTCTCTGGTTTGTGACTCTTTTCCTTCTTTTTCAGTCTGCAATTTCGTGGTCCCTTATCTGTGTCCCTGTCTGGTCTCCATTTGTCTTCTGGTCTGGGTCTGTGATTGCCTTTACTAAAGCTTGGAATATTTTTATTCTGGATTCTTGATATGCACAATAGGAAGAGGCATCTGTGGCTGTGGTCACAGAGGAAAAAAATAAAACTGTTTTTAGTGTTAAGTTTTTAAAATATGCAGAATGATTGAGTTTCTTGTGGAGGTATAAATTGGTTTGATTGAGGTAGAAATGGGCTTGAGTTATGTGGACTCAATGTCTATATCAAAAGAAAATCCAATCAGGATGTTTTAACTAGACCAAATTTGCCACAAAAGAGTTTCAACCTAGTTATAGCTCATTTTACAGAAACTATGCCTTTGTTAGTGGCAATTACAAAATTCTATAATTTTTTTTAAGTGTGCTCCAACTCCAAGTGTGTTTTGCTATAACCTTTTAGAATTTTTTGATGATTTTATTACTCCTATTATTATTTATACATTTATTTTCAAGAGGTTAGGATCTTATATCTGTCAATTTGATCTTATAATTCAAATCTTTGATGACCTTGACTGGTCCTAGGTCAGATTGCAATTATCACAACAATAATGCAACTATACAAGCAAGTAGGCTAGGGGTACACTTTGGCTTTTAATTCAACTGGATTGCATTCTATAAAGCTACCAAGGAGACATCTACTTTAGCACTGCTTTACATGTCAAGGATAATAAAACTACTTTGCTCTGTTTGTGATGCCCAACTTAGCTTTATAGCTAAATAATTGTATTATATATATATATATATATATATATATATAACTGATTGTACATTGCATAGGTGGATGTCATACAGAGCTATTTTCCATGGCCTATGGAAGAAGTGGAGGCTTTGACCCATCTATGAAATGCTACTCTGGTCTCTTTGCCTCTATTACCTCCCCAGTTGTAAATGTAGTAACCTTAACCATGAACAACTTTTTATGGAAATTTGATGTGATTCTTACAATTTTGAATCTTTTTTATCTTTTCACTAATAAGAATTATTGGTGACGCCAGATACTTTGGTACAAAAGCTCAAAGCCTTAACTGTGTTTCCCATGTTCTATTATCAGTGTTTTATAAATCTGTAAAAGCATATATAAATTTCAATTTTCAACCTGTTGTGCTTAAGTAACTGAGCATCATCCCATCCCATGTAGTTTATCTCAAATTGTTTTCTCACAGTGCATTTGACTCTGAACTTTGTTGGTAAATTATTCTCTGGAATTGTCGTAGTTATATTATTTTCTGTCATAACCTTTCCTGTTCTATCCACTAAGGTACTTAAAAAGAAAAGTACTTTAAAGAACTCTAGAATATAAAAGTACCTTTTATAATGAAGAAAAAGCTAAAAACAGAGCTTCCACGAAAGCCAATTACGGGAATTTCTGAATTCAAGGGGTTAAGAAAAAGTTGGGCCAAATGTTACCCAGTAGAATTTGTTGTACACTTGAAGTTTTATTTGATGGACTTGAGTAAACTTTTGAATGGTAAACCTGAACATCTGGTTTTAATGATTTGAGCAGGACCCCACCCAGTGCGACTCTTAACGGAGGAGGAGATCATCGTTGATTGACTGTGATGTTTCCACCGCTGGCATCTCATTCTCATTCTCATCATTTACTGCAAAACTTCTGATCAGAACCATTTTTTTAAGAAAGAAAAATAGCAATCTGGTCTTAACAATCCTTCCTTATATATCTGCACTATCTAGTATCTATAAACTTTGGAAGGATCGTACAGAATTAACTGCAATAAATATGTGATTTGTCATCGAGCCATTTCATTAATTCTAGATGTCCTAAAATTGCTGACTTCATTGTCTCTTAAATCATTTCACCTACCCTTCGAAAATACTATACATTATGGATTGAAATGGTCGTTTAAGTCATGGATCATGGATGGACTAGTTCATGGTGTGAACAACGTGATTGTACCCAATGTATATTTTTAGGCATTTGAATCATGCACTCCTTTATTTGTATCCTGCATCTCCTATTGTAGTTCAGAATGTTCATTTCGGAATGGACTTTCTGAAATAACATGGGAGGTACTGAATTTGATAGTGGAACTGTAGGAAGCAAATGTCAGATTTTTATGTTTCATTACACCTGTGAAACTGCCAAATCCATATGTGGACCCTCATGCAAGAATCCGTGTTTTTACTTACCAACTCGGCTATTTCTCCTATTGAGTGAAATGTATGTGGTTCTCATTTTTAAATTTGTGAAATTTACATGAATTTTAACTGAAAAAAGTGTTAGGAGTAGAGCGTTATAGAGAGTATTGTTTGCATTTTTCTTTATTAATTTATGCATAATAAACATTAAATAAATGGACAAACCTTTTCCGTTATTGATGAATAAGTAAAATTTGGCTGAGACATTTGTAAAACATAGGGTGATAAATTTCAGTATAGAGAAAATCTTTGTATAATTCAAATTGAATTAAATGGATTATTTTTTCTGAATATATAACATAACTGTATAATATATTCAAGATTTGAAATCAAAACTATTAATTAAGATGACTCTATGTTAGTTGATATATGCATTCTATGATGAATTAAATAGATGTTTAATGTAATGTTTGAATACTAAAATCTTCCTTCAGAAAAAAAAAAAACTTTCAGTAAAAAAAAATACTAAAATCTTAAACAAAAAAGAAAAAAGACAATTAGAAGGTTTTAATTGTTTTATAAGCTTTAAAATTTTATTAAATTTTTAAATAAACTCTAACAATTAAGTCTTTAAAGAGTTTTTTTTTCTTTTGAAAAAAATACTAACACATTCTTAAAAATTAATGTAATTGTAAGTTTTTAAACTATTAACTAATGTGAAATAATTGTTGATATTACAGTATTATAAAAATTAATAAATTTATTATACACGAGGATTTGTATTTTATATTATAACTGAATATATTATTTATTTACGCATAAAAACTAATTTATTGTGTACTTTATAATTTAAAATTCTACTATAATTTATCTAATTTTTCAATATACTTTTATAATATTAATAAGAATTAATAGAGCCTTAATGATTATTTTAGTGGTAAGAATTTATTTAAAAATCTTTAGAAACGTTTGTTCTTTATATTTTGTTTCGCATCAAGTTACCGACAGAGCTTTATAGTTTAATGGTTAACATTTATCCAATTGATCAAGTCATTGGATTGAACCTTGTGTGCGTCAAATCTTGATTTATTTTACCAAGAGAGTAAAAGAACATATTTAATACTTCCTAATTTTAAGGGTATAAATGATAATAAAAAATAATATAAAAGAACTAAAAGTAATTAAACTAAGATTTGAGGGGAGAAATCCAAATCTAAAGATAAGGATGATGATTTATATTATATATATATATATATATATATATATATATATATATATATATATATATATGAGATGAGTTGAGATCAGTTTAGATTGGTGTAAAAATTGATAGTTTTACACTATTTAATAATTTTTTATTGGATAAGTACTTTACAAAATTATTTGAAATATGTGAAAATTAATCCGAAATCATTTGAAACCTAATTGATATATATAAAAATTAACGTAATATGTACTTCTAAACAGATCTCATCTATATATATATATATATATTTGTTATGAATAAGATATTGAATTAATAAATAAAATAAGAGATTATTGTAGGTGAATCCAAACTCCTAACCACATATTTAAGATATAAAATTATTTATCAACCTATCTTATGAACATGCATAGACATGCTATTGTGTATACTCATTCATCTTTTTCTGGCCTAACAATTGGGATTATATATGTTATTCTAACTATTTTTCATCCTAAGAACAACTTTAATAGGGGATCTTGAGCTGAAGACCCTTCTTTTCCCATATTCATCATTAAAGAAGAAATGCATATCTTCATGTGAAAATCTGATTCTTCCACAAAAACCCTGAAGATATGCACGGAGTTAAAAAAAATGAATTTTATATGACAAGACGAAAAAAATATGAAAAAAATAAATAAAATGAAATTAAAATTTAAAATTAATTACTTAAAATTAATTATATGCTTTATTAATATTTATATATTTTTTTTCATACTTTATTAATTAAAATTAATTACTTAATTAATTTAATATAAAATTAAATTAAATTTTAAATATTTAAAAGTGAAATTCATGTGAGATTCATTAAAATTATATAAAATCTCAATTTGAGATCTACCAATAAAGGGAAAAATATCATACATTAGAGAAGATCTATCACAATTGGCAGAGGCCCATCCAATCTGATGTTTCTCGTTGTCATAAATCACTAACTTATCTTGAAAAGAGATATCTGTCAAGAGCAAAACAAAATGTATTACAATCAAATTATCAAATTAAAAAAGAGAAAGAAAAATGAGATTTCCTCATATTTATTGGTATCTGAAAATTTTCTCAACTCCAATTGTGTTAGTATTTCGTAGTCCAATTTCAGTGCCATCTAGAATCCCCAAGCAGAAATTGCCATGTTTCTGGAAAAGGGCAGCATGTTAGACAATAGATACATAATTTCTTTTGTTCCTTACATTTAAGACAATAGATCATAGTCTTAAAAGGTGCTCACAGTGACAATTAGATAAGATTCTGGTTGTAGTTTTAGCAGGGAATTCTTTGATTTCTTGAACCTCAGTGCTATTGGCTTAAAATTGCTAGTGACATCATGTAGAGATTTGAAAGTCTTTGTACCCTTCCAACAAATTGGCAGCGATGAATACTCGGTTGCTCTACTCAAAGGCTTCCCCTTTGTATCATTAGTTATCTGAAGCATAGATCAAGGATTACTAATAGAAGATCGGAGATTATTAATTATCATAATCCAAAAGTACAATAACAAGGCTCATTGGATTCCATATCTCACCAGATTAACAAGAGTTTTGTGAGCTTGGGAATTGAAGTATGTGTAGGAGCTCCCACTATCAAAGATAAGTTCAAGACCCTTCACAGAAGTAGCCTTTCCATTGAAAAATAGGTCTGCTGGACCTGTTTTGTAGTGTTGTCTGAAACAAAGACTGTGTGTAAGTTCTCATTAGTAGCAATGACTCACCGTGTAACAAATAACATGTATTTTAACGTTTACACTGAGGAAGAGGAAGAGGAACTCTGCAATAAAGGTGTCCAAACAACTCCAGATTGGGGAATGAGCTGATCTCCAAAGAATAAAAAGCCTCCTCCTCTCCCACTTAAGCAGTGGCCTACCACATTGCGAATTAGGCCAAGAGACTGAAGCTGAGACAAAATGCTTGCCTTGCCATTTCCAAGGCCAAGAACCCCTGCTGTTGAAGGTGGTGGATTATGACCAACATGTGTTTAATCATATCCACACCTTACAAATAATAAAAAAATGATTTTTATTTCTAAGAGATTAAAAACAAACAGTGTCTTGCAGGAACAAAAACATATGTGAACCTTACAAACATTTCACTAGCATTATTATGAATGATCAATTTCAAAATAGTAAAAGCAATCAACCAATGTATGTGAAATAGATGGGAGAGAAAACACTCCCCCGAAGACGAGCATGGAACGTGCTAAATTTCCGTTAGTGAGTTTAAGTGGGATAATATCACGGACTAAGACACCGAGAGAAGATCCTTGGTCTGCATACTGAACCTCATAGTCACATTGCACATTTGGGTTAACACTGAGGGCTTGGTGCTGATTGGATTGCACCACACAAACACATTTCACAGGGTTGCCATGTGGTCTGTATTGTCGATTGCGAGGCTAGAAAAAGCACCCCAATTAAGGAAATGAACATCATCAATCATCATTCATAATAATTAAAATAAGTAAAAGTAGTTGAGAATGTTTGTAAAGTGAAACTTACTAGGGCGCAACCTTTGCATGGTACATCACACTGAATCCAAGTGAGATCACTACCTGTGTCAATGTCAAGTTCATAAACCTTTGGGGGATTTCCAATGCCGAGGTTCACCGTGTAATACGTGCACTCAGAGGACGTTAGAATCAATTAGCACAACTCAAACCATGACACAACCAGCACACCTTTTCTCTTTCAGTTGAGCTTCTATCACCAAACCCAATTCTAAGATCAAAATGTGTTTCCTTTTCCAGTTCCACCAATGCCCCTCCACTCGTGCAACACCCACAACACTTCATTCGCATCTTCTGCAATGCGAGGCTTCACCAGAACCACTACGAGTGCGAGCTTGCATAGGTTTCCGCGCTCAATTACTGTTCTTCCTCCTCTCAGGGTCGCCAACTCCATTCTCTGGTGTTGAAACTCGGACTCCACTCCAACACCTTCATCCAGAACAGCTTAATCAACATGTACGCAAAACGCGGTTCAATTAACGATGCCCAATTGCTGTTTGATGTTTTTCCCACGTTGGACCCTATTTCCTGTAACATTATGGTTTGTGGGAATGCCAAAGCTGGTCAACTGGACAATGCCCGCAAACTGTTTGACATAATGCCTGGCAAAGGTTGTGTCTCCTACACCACCATGATAATGGGTCTTGTCCAAAATGAATGCTTTCGTGAAGCTCTAGCGGTTTTCAAGGACATGAGGTCTGGTGGGGTGGTCCCTAATGACTTGACTCTGGTGAATGTGATATATGCTTGCTCACATTTTTGGTGAAATTTTGAACTGTTGAATGATTCATGCGTTGGCTATCAAGTTGTTTGTTGAGGGGTTGGTTCTTGTTTCGGCGAATTTGATGCGTGCGTACTGTCCTTGTTTGGGTGTAGGGGAAGCAAGAAGGTTGTTTGACAGGATGCCTGAAGTGAATTTGGTCTCGTGGAATGTAATGTTAAACGGATATGCGAAGGCAGGCCTTGTTGACATAGCCAGGGAGTTGTTTGAGAGAATTCCCGATAAGAATGTAATTTCTTGGGGCACAATGATTGATGGCTATATCCTAATGAATCGTTTGCAAGAAGCTTTGGTGATGTATCACGAAGTGGGCTTGCACCTAATGAAATCCTGGTTGTGAATTTGGTTTCAGCATGTGGTCGTCTGAATGCAATTGGTGATGGTCGGCAATTGCATGGAATGGTTGTTAAGAAAGGCTTTGACTGTTACAATTTTATACAGACTACTATCACCCATTTTTATGCGGCTTGTGGGATGACGGACCTAGCTTGTTTGCAATTTGAAGTGGGCGCAAAGGATCACCTAGAGTCATGGAATGCTCTTGTTTCTGGATTCATAAAAAATGGAATGGTGGACCAGGCAAGGCAAATCTTTGATGAGATGCCTGAAAGAGATGTGTTTTCATGGAGTACCATGATTTCTGGCTACGCCTAAACTGACCAGTCCAGAATGGCTCTTGAACTCTTCCATAATATGGTAGCCAGTGGGATCAAACCAAACGAATTTACGATGGTGAGTGTATTTTCGGCAATTGCCACATTAGGCACATTGAAGGAGGGAAGATGGGCTCATGAATACATATGTAATGAATCCATCCCATTGAATGACAATTTACGTGCAGCTCTAATTTATATGTATGCAAAATGTGGGAGCATCAACAGTGCTGTGCAATTTTTCAATCAGATTCGAGACAAAACCTTTTCTGTGTCCCCATGGAATGCAATTATATGTGGGTTAGCCTCGCATGGACATGCAAGTATGTGCCTAGAGGTTTCTCTGATATGCAGAGGTATAATTTTAAACCCAATCCAATTACATTTATAGGAGTCCTTAGTGCTTGTTGCAATGCCGGGTTGGTGGAGCCTGGGCGAAGAATATTTAGAATCATGAAGAGTGCATATAATGTCAAACCAGATATCAAGCATTATGGTTCTATGGTTGATGTTTTGGGCAGAGCTGGGCTATTAGAAGAAGCTGAGGAAATGATTAGGAACATGCCAATGAAGGCTGACATTGTTATATGGGGAACTTTATTAGCAGCGTGTAGAACTCATTGTGATTTGGCATGGTTGGCACCATCGCACGGTGGTGGTAAAGTTCTCCTATCAAACATATACGCAGATGCAGGAAGGTGGGAGGATGTATCAATGGTTAGAAGAGTCATGCAGAATCAGAGAATGGAGAGAATGCCTGGGTGCAGTGGTGTTGTAAGGTAGCTAAAGGAGTTTCAATTCGCTTAGATTATTTCGCTAATTTTTTAAAGATGAAGATGCTGATCTTTCATACGAAATGTATTTTTGAGAATCATCTTGCATTCAGATTTTGTAAATTATTCAGATATACTCTTTACTAGTTGTGCTTTAAACATACTATTACTTATCAGTTATCATCTATATGAGCTTTATAATGGTCAAGATTGCTGATATGAAATGAGGAGGATCCTAATCCCATTTCATTCATTAGATATGGGTAACTAATAGAAATGTTATTAACGGTCTCAAGGATATCTTCAATTGCTATGTAATACATAGATCCTGTAATGTATGATTTACATTTAATATATCTGTTAAGATCATAGGTATAGTATATGAATGCTGACAGTTTAGTAATTTTTTTGTTTCTTTTGATATGTTGAGGAGCTATGGAATTTAAATAGATGGAAGTGAAACATAATTTGTCAATTTATCTAGTGTGTAAAACTAACCTTGGACATTGGCTGACTTCCACGAGCTTACGATCCCTTTGGATCATGAAGTAATCGTTTCTTGCTGTTTGCACTAGTCTTAAGTATATGTTTGTTTTAAAGAAATTATTAATCAGACTAGTATAATCTACCTTCAACACGCAAGCTCAAATTTGAAGGGGTAGATCTGAATAAATTTACCATTGACATTTCAAGTTTCTGCCCTGCATATCTGGTACATATAGTAGTTTGTATTACAAATTACATAGTGTACACGTGGCAATTTGCAGCGATACTTAAAAGGTTAGTTACACTTACACCCTTTTAGATATGGTTAAAAAGTTCAGAGATGTGTAAGGCTGTAAGTATGAAACAAACTGTTGTAGAAAAGTTGTCGAGGACTTGCAAGCTTTAGCTTGAAGGCTTGGTAGTTTTATTTTGTGCTGAAATTTAACTTAATTAGGAAGAATGTTTAGTGTACCTTATTCATTAGAGCTTGTCTTGTCAGCATGTATATGAAATTGAAGATAATGTGTCTGAAAATGCGAATCTGTTGGCATGTGGATGAAGAGTGAAGACATAATAGTTGGATGTCACCTTGCTTCTTGGAAGCCTGAGGTGAATGCTTAATACCTAAGAATGTGAATTTGGATGCATAAGGTGTGCCTTATTTCGTTAGAACTTTTCTTGTGTTGGCATGAATACAAAAACATCTTTGCTGGATGTCACCTCACTTTGTGGTGAATGCTTATGCAACTATGCTGAATATGTGTTGTGTATTGTCTAAATTGTTTGCTAGCAATTGTTTAGCATGGCTCGTAAAATAGGTTGGTCTTGTTAATAATGTTATTAAAGCACTGCTTAAATAATTAATAAATAGAAAAATTTAATTAGAATTACATTAAAGATGTATTGAAATCATTGATGCATGAATTAACTTATATGAAATTGTTTCAATTTAATTAGTAGTCTTGAATTTGAGTTTTAAATATGTAATTGCGTCAAATATTTAAAGGAATAATTTTATTTTTTATAGTAGTCCTATTCAATTTGACTTGAATTGTCTCTAATAGATGCATTTATAAAAAAGAAAATTAGAAATCGTAAATTCGTAATTAAAGTATATTAACAATATTTTTCAATAAAAACTTTATATTTTTCACTCCTTAGTCAATACCTTAAGCATTTTCCAATTGAGTTTAAGTTCTTTGAGTAAGGGATCGGTACAACAATTGTGGAGATGAGATTAATCTCTTCTACATTGTCTATGTTTTGGAGGCACTTCTAATAGTTTTCTTTTTCTAATGTTTAAACTTTTACTTTCTCCGAAAAATTAAGATTTAATACTTGTTTAGATTAGTTTACTTAAAAGAATAACTTTCTTTTACATTATTAAAAAACAAACTAACAAAGTAATCACTTTTTTTTAAAAAAAAAAAACTTAAACAAAACATGCATTTGGTCACAAGCATCTAACCAATATTGATACTCATAAACTTGATGAATTTAATAATGATTAAACTTATTTAACATTAATAAAATACTAGTTCATACTTTCAAATTTGATATTGTAAAGTTTTTCTTTTGTAATATGGTTGAGAAGTGACAGTCGTGACATTTGTAGTTCTTGACTTGAGCTTCATTAACACGATAGAATGCCCCCGTTTCTCCAATTGCACATGCATCGGCGTACGTTACTTTCTTTTTGCCCCTTGTTTTTGACTTGGCTGCCACAGCGAATATCCAGTGCCACCCATTTTTAGTACGTTTTTATTTTTTGGAAGAAAGCAACGTTGGTTTGATGGAAAAATAAATTAGTCTAAATACTGATGGCTATCAGAAAATTGCTATCTATATTTATAGAAAAGTTCCGTTAACTATTATATACTACGTTCATTTTTAGATTAGAAAATATATTATCATTTAAAGAAAAAGTATAAAAAAGTGGTATAAATTTTTAAACGTGCAACTATTATTCATGGATGGTTAAACTATTTCAATTTTCAAAACGGCACGTCAGTACCACATTAAAGTTTAATTTGGTAACTTACTCTGCTGTTTTCAAGTGTTTAGAGTGATGCTGTTCTATATTTTTAATTCATTTACTGTATAATATGTAAGTCAAAAGTTTTACTCAACTTTTTTTTAGCTATTCAGCAGCGTACACGCAGCCTTACAAGTTACAATCATTTTACGAGAGTCACCTTACCACACATTTTTTTATGAGCCTGTATCCACAATTGGAAGCAACAAACTATATTCTTTCGAAAAGTACTAAGATTAATGGGCCTCAAAATCAATCATTATAAATATCTGTCAATATGTTAGTGCCTCTTCTCGCATATGTTAGTGTCATTTAAAATGCAAACAAATTATAAATCAATTACGTGGTAAACTATAGTACTAGAACCAAAGCCCCCCGGTTTCCTCACCTGGCAGGTTGCAAAAGCCAACAGAATTAATTGGTACAAGTGATAATTAACCCAAATTGAATTGAATGTATGAGCATGAAGGAAATTTTTTACATAGTACTCTTTTTTTATGCATGAAAATCAAATACGATATAAAAAAAATTACAATACATACATACTCTTTCTCAACCAAATACCAAATAAACTAAACTCCTTTAGTACTCTACGAATATACCTTAACAAAGTAGAAACACTAAATAATTAGTGGCAATAATCATTTATATATTATGATCCAAGTACACACAATCTCAAGAGATCATCCTCCTAAGAAAAATAGTATAACCCACAAAAACAAGTTTCCTTGAGCCAACCACATTCTTGCTGGTTCAATTAATTAAATTACAAAGGACCCCACGACGCTAATATACTATTACCATTAATCCCACTGTACGCCACCCACTTAAACCAAACAAATTAATCCGTTCAAATTTTCTTTCGTCATTCCTCTACCTTTCTATGTCAAGAGGCAAAAAGTTTTTGCCAACATGAATAAAACTCCTGGGGTTGTCAAGTATGCTTCTCTTTTGCGACTCAACATCGTCACTAATTTCCTCGTCCCTCAACGCAACATACTCCACTTTTTCACCGTAAAACTTAACCAAACCTAAATAAAAAGCAACACCAAAAAAGGTGACACCAATGATGAACCAGCTGAAGAGAATGTTAACTAGCGAAATGGCGCGGTGGAGAGAATCATGGTCGGAGCATCTAACAACTTGGTGGCCTTCTTCTTGGTTGATGAAGCAGCCTTTAGGGATAAGCCCTGGCGTCCAAAGCATGTACCCCATAACGACAAGCCATAAACCCTGAAAGAGAATGCTTAGAGAACGAACGAAGCTAACTAAGAAGCTTTTGGGGAAGGGGATTCCCAAGAGGGTAGTTGAGAGGGAGATTAAGATAAGGAGCTGAAGTAGCAAGTGGTACTGTCCTTCGGGGCCGTTGTGGTCGGCGGAGTGGAGGTGGAAGAGGAGGAGTTGCTGGGCGAAGGCGACGGAGCCGAGGAGTTGTGTTAGGTCACGTTTGGCGGGGGAGGGGAGGCGGTCAAGGAAGAGGGCGAAGGCGGCGTAGAGGAAGAAGGCGAGGGAGATGGAAGAGTGTTCAAAGTTGTGGAGGTGGTTGGAGGGGATGGTGAGGTCAGGGTCCAAGGGCTGGTGGCGGTCGGGGCCGATGAAGAGTTCCATGGAGATGGAAGCTGTTGAGCCTAACATGATGAGGAGGAGCTCCAGGTACTTGTGTTTGGAGGTTGGGAACCATGGTGGTGCAGTGTAGGAGGTTGGGTTTAGGGCATGGAGCTTTATGTGGTTGAAGAGGTGCCATAACCCTATTAGCATGAAACCCATGCCTGGAGCTACGTGTCCTACTAGAGTGCCCATAATTGATTGGGAGGGAATAATAGAGTGTCTTGTGTCGTGTGTGTGTGTGAATGAGTTAATTTGTGTTTGGTGATGTTGGCGTTGAGAGAGGGAAGGGTGGGGGAAATTTATATTACGTGAGCTTTTTAGTTTGAGGTCTAGAGGGTTCTATGGAAGAAATGAATTTTGAAGGATTTGAAGTCCAAGATGGGTGCCTTGGGGAACAAGGGTGTTTAATTAATGTGTTTCATATTATGAACATATGAATATTGAATAATATGAGATGACGAGTGGGATGAGGTAGCGCTGACTTTCTAGATGAGTAAACAACAAAACGGCAGGAGGAGTAGGAAGACTACTACTACGTTTGGCAGCCCTAGTCTTGTGCTTATCCATTTAATTTTCATTACAAAAGCTATCTGTGTATATAATATAATATGATTAAGTAAAACTAGTACTGCTGCCTGTTCGAAACAGATCAAAAAGCAAATTAAAAGTAGTACACACAAAAAAGTATAGTATAAGTAAAAGTAATAAATTGCATAAACGTGTTAAATGTTGTATTTGTTAAGTAAAATACTCTATACTACCTCTTTTTCGTGATTATTAATATTTAAGGTTAATACATATAGATTAAATAATATTTAATATAGTTTAATGGTTAGACATTATTAATATCAAAAAATATACTGCCAATTAATTAAATTGTTATTTGTATGAGTTTTGAAATAATTATTGTAAAAGTTATAATAAACTTATAATAGTTGAGCATAACTTATTTTTTTTAATATAATTTAAAATAAAACATTAATTATATTAAAATTTGAATTTCTTAAACATCAATTATTTAAGAAAAATAAGACTAAAATGCCAATATTAATTGTGGGAAGAAAATAGTAATTAACTTCAATAACACTATATTCGTTAAAAATATATAGTACACTTATTAATATGATATATATTTATTAAATACAAGGCCTTTCATGTAATTAAATTTTATATAAATAATTTTTTAATATATGAACAACAAAAATTATTGT
>PYAF01004279.1:1913104-1942186 GCA_007407185.1 Glycine tomentella | reverse complement strand
TTAAGTAATTTGTTTTGTGGATGTAGTAGAATTTGGGTAATTATTTAAGACTACCCAATAGCCAAACTTCACCATGTACATACCATTGTTGTTGAATTTTGACACTAATGCATTTTTATTCATATATTGAGGATCTAGTTCGCCATTTCTCCAAGGGAAAAAGTTTCATTTTTTGTTTGATTATTCTAGCCGAGACATTTCTTTTCTATTATCTACCAATAATTTTGAACTTGTTAACTAAATGATCAGTAAAACTTAAGAGTGGGTGACTTGAATTTCAAAAACATTTTGTAAAAACAATTTTCCCAAATCGTGAAGGATAGATTCCAAAAAGGCGAATAGAAAACTTCAATTACCATAGCAAACCCAAAATTAAGCAACCGAAGTAAAACAATAGATATAGTAGGGATAGAAGAAAGTGCTTAAGGATTTATAATAGTTCAAGGAAATCCACCTTGAGAAACCATCCTGGGATAGACTCCCATTAAACACTTTAATCATACCCACTAAAGATTATACACCCTTCAAATATAAGAGAACCTTAACTAAGGCCAACTTTATGATAAGCGAAATCTAAAAGAAATTTTAAGAGAATTTTTTATTTTAAATATGTTGAATCTTTTTACTAACACATATGTCTTTTATGTCAACATATGAGACCCGTTTTACTTTATAAATATTGATAAACAATATTTTTTTTTTGTTGGTGAACCTATAATATAAGCTTTATTATTTTATTCTTGAATTGACCCAGTTTAACTCCTATTACGTACCTTGAAAACCTTCTTACTAAAAACAACCAAGGGAAACCACCCTTATCAACAAAGAAGCAAGTTGAAGGCTAACAATCACTCTCAAAGTGAAGATATCACAAATTGAAGCACTAAGTGAGTCACAATCTTAACCAACAATGTCTTAAGAGAAAACAAGTAACCCAAATTAATTTAGCTCTTTTGTTAATTTGTTTTTGAATTTTTTTGGTTTATACATGGTTTTTAATGATTAACCCTAAATAATTTCAAAATATGTAATGAAGATTTGATTTGATAAAAGATTTTGATTAATAATCCTTAAGTTAGGACTCAATTCCTTCAATAGGAAAATGATTTATTCAACTGATTCCTTATGATAAAGTTATGCTTAAAACTTGATTCTTTTATTGGAGACTTTTCATTCGTGATGAAATTGATTCCATTGAGAAGAAATCAATTTCTTTTACAATTTTCAACTTACACAAGATTTTTCTTTGAAAACCTTTTTTTTTTTTTTGGCTTTAATCTTTAAAATCATTTTTTTTTTTACTTTTTGGAAACCTGATTCTTATATTTAATGCTCATTTTAAACCCTTGAGCCAGACTTATATGGGATTGAAAAGTTTTATATAGAATTCATAATTTTCTAGCATTTAAGGTCTTTTTATCTTTGTTTTATGTGGCTTCAAGGCACTTAGCAAGCAACAAGTCTTCAATCTTCATAATCCAGTAGGCACCACCATTCTTTGTAAGTAAGGCTCAATTAAACAATCTTATCGTTTTGAAATCAATCTCACCCTTATTTTAGGTTTTCCTAAAAAAATTTCTAACACATCCGGTCTAATTTCCTTTCCTATAGAGTTGGATAAATTTTGTGAAAAAAAAAAAAAGGAGTTAGATAAATAGAAGCAACTCATTATATACATAGATATATTATTATTCATTCATAAACTATCATATATAATAAAAACTTTTATATTAGATAAAATATAATTTTAGTCTCTTGTTTAAATCTTTTGTTTTAATTTGGTCCTCCAATTTTTTTTTAAAAAAAATGGTCTCTTAAAATATCTTTTTTAGTATATATATATATATATATATATATATATATATATATCTATTTTCCAGCTACTCATTCCCAGTTTTCAACTATCGTCTTCCATTTTAATATAATGGTAAACATTCATATAGAAAGATTAATATTAATATGTAATGAACAAAATTAATTTTCAAGATCTCGAAAATAAACTGATTAGGAGGAATTTAATTTAATAATTAGCATATTTGGTAACTGAATGAGACGATTTGAACTCCGCAAGCATCAAAATAGTAGCCCCAAAACGAACGAGAAAGCGCAGTAGCAGTTCTGACCCAAATCGAAACAAAAACACAAACACCTGAACGATGCAATAGCGAAACCGAGAAATCTAGATCCAGAAACGAGAAAGAGAGAATCGAACCCTGCAGCATCATGGCGGTGATGACGAGGAAGCGCCGGCGCATGATGGCAGAAGCCGCGGCGGCGGTGACCGCAATCCTGCCGGAAGATCTGATGATCGAGATCCTTGCTAGGGTTAGGGTTAGCAACCCCTTGCAATTGAGGTGCGTGTGCAAGCGGTGGAAATCCCTAGTGGTAGATCCCCAATTCGTGAAGAAGCATTTGCACACATCGTTCTCGGACATCACGGATCTCGCATCCAAAGCCATGGAGGACATGAACGCGTTTCAATTGCAGCTCAATTACGCCCCTGCCTTGGCAGAACCAGAAGAAGAACAACAAGAAGAAGATGATGAAGAACAAGCAGAAGAAGGAGAGGAAGAGGAAGAGGAAGAAACGCGTTCGATGGTGAACGAGTTGGCTCTGTTGGATAACATGTTGGTGGTGATTCGATCCCTGAAAGGGACCTTGGAAACGATTAAGGTTGATGTTCAAGCGATCAAGGAGAGAGTGAAGTGTCTCCAGAGTTTTCTGCAGATTTATCTCAAGACAACAACAGCTTCTTCCTCCTCCTCACACTCCACGTGATTGATTATTCTCCTTTTTTTTTTATTTTGCAACTGCTTATTTATAAATAATTTCACACGGTTGCTTCTTTTTTTTAAAAAAAAAAAAAACGATTTGAAATCACGATGATGAAGTAACATTGGAGTGGAGCAAATTATTTGGGGGATTTTGATATCATTGTTGGTGTTCAGAGATGAGAGATGGGTCATGTGGAATTAACTTCTTTTTTAATCTGTTTTATGTGCTTAGTTAGTTGAATCATGAATATGAACAACAGAACATGTTTGCTTGAAAACTGATGTCATTGTCTTCTTGCTGGAACAACAAAGCTATTATTGTTCTATTTTAATGTTGAATGAATTGTAAATTAGTATTTTGTTTTTGCCCTCATTCTGAAGAGAGTGTGGGGTCTATATGTTACAAATGTAGAATTTTTCTATTATTTTTACCCATTATTTAATTATTTGAATAGCTGATGTGATAAATCATGTCTGAGAATTTCTCATTGTTGCTTTCTGCATGCTAGAATTTAACTCTTCCATGTTAAATATCAATAAGTGTCTTTAGCTTTTTCTTATTTCTTTTATGTTATGGCCTTTTATTTTTATGTTTTCATGAATTCATCTTCGTGTACATATTCAACTTATACTTGTTCTACACTGTATTTTGATTGTACCCTTGGGAAAGGTTCATCAGCTCATACTTTTGTCTCCGTTTATCAAAACAAGGGGAGATGCTTCAAAAAGAAAAAACACAACGTACAAACAGTTCACGCACCTTGCTAAAGATTAAAAAAGATGGGATGTCCTAACCAACTGATGGTTACTTCATCTTAATCATCCATTAAGTTTTTATTAGGGGGGTATTTTTTTATGATTTTTCCATAAATTGCATCACGTGCAAAGTTTTGTAAAATATTTAACAATGTATTAGCTTAATGTAAAGTGATAAATGTTTAAAGTAAGGAAATACTCTTGTTTCTTAATATAAGATCCGTCTAAAAGGAATTGATGACCCTTTTTAATAGACATTTTACTATTATTATGGAATATTTTTTTATCATTTGTCCACCTATTACACAATTTTATTCCTATTCGTGTTTCAATAACTTGTAATATATATAAGAGAAAAGTAAGAAATATAAAATAAAATAAGTGATGTAATAGAGATAAACAAAAAATAAATAATTGTAAAACATATAATAAAAAAAGTTATAAGAATGAAATAAATCGTACTGACACACCATAAAACAAAGGACATTCAACGAATTGGGGCTGGATAAACCAAGTTACTAACATTAGATGAACGTTATAGATACAAAATTTTCCATTCTAATACGTGGTACTTTTCAAACAAAACTGTTAATTCAACATGCTGCACAACTTTATAAACATGAAAATTAACTAATGTACAAGTCATCCTAAAAGGCAAAGGTGCCCTCAGAATAGTGAAAATGTTTATATTTCAGTGTCTATGATGAGCTCAGCTGCAGCATCCATTGTACCTACTCCACCAACACCCAACAAAGCAAGAGCAAGCTCCTCTTCGTTCAACTGCCTCAACCCATTGCTCAGTCTCTTCAACACGCGCACATCTACTTCCAGCACCCAGTTAGGTGTGCAACCTACCATCAAGCTCACAAAACCTGACACATAGGCACGCCAAGTAGCTGAATCACATCCTAGTGATATCTTACCATCAAGTGCACTTGCCAGAAACTCCATGTGGGTACCTAAAACCTTAGGGCGTCGCTTTGAAGCTGATGATGATGAATCAACCCCCCAAGCAAAAGCACCACAAAGAACTGCAAAGTAAGCAAGTGCATATCCACCAAGCATTGCAACCATTCCACCAGACTTTTCTTCTTGGTCTAATCTCTGAACAGATATAAACCAGGATGGCAAAGTTTCTTTTATTAATAATTGAACCAACATTAACCCTCCTGATATCCATACTAAAGAGGCCCCGAGGGCAGCAGCAAGCTTCACCCGAGTCATTGAAGCAGCAAGTGAAACCTGTCCATATTTCATGCCATCTTTGGTTGCTTTCAACTTTTCCAATCGATCCCTTGGCAGCCCACAGCATACAATTTCCCTCACAGAGTGCATCAAGATGGAAACAATTTCTTCCGTCAAGAAAACAACATCTCTGATTGACCGATATGCACGTAAATAGAGAATTCCTGGAGCAACAGGGCAAAGCCCTCCACATAAATGGTACTTAAATCCATGTCCAAGTAGGGCTCCAACACCACCACTGCTTGAGATAGGAGAGCTATTCATGCCAAGGGTAGCTGTGAAGCAGCTCTTTAGAAGTTGAACTGCTGCATCACTGTTGTGGAGGAAGACAGTTCTAGATGCTGAGAAGATAAGGAAGTCACTCCAACGTTTTGCCTTTAGGGTCCACAAGGAAGCTACAATTGGCATGGAAGGCCATGGACAACCTGCAGCGAGGCTCTCCAATGTTTGGCCAGCCAAATTAAGAAAACGCTCTGATGCCTTATCAACTTTGTAGGTTATGGTAAGGCTTGTGAAGGCAGCCAAGGGCAATGGAAGTGTTGCGGGACAGCTGTCTCCTGTTAAAATGATGACCATTGGTCACAATACTAAATAACAACTTGATAATAATGTTGAAAGAGATAGGAAGAAGGAGGAAGACATTTCCTAAATGGAAATTGTTTGAATACTCTTTCAAGCTGTGTAAAAGATAAATTTAATAGAAAAAATTGTAACGAATCACGAGTTGTAAATGTAATTTTTCCCTCCTGAAAATGCATTATAAGTCAGGCTTTTAGAAATTATATAAAATTTAGGGTCATAAAAACGAGAAAACCTGAAGCAAGGCTAGGCACATCTACACCAGTCGCAGCCAAAATTTTCCTGATCTGTCCCTCAACATTCAGTAGATTCGCAGCGGGGCTAGGCCAATCTGTTCCATTCATAAATACAGGTTTCCAAACTCCTCTAGTTACTTCAGCAGAGAAGTAACTTATTATGGTTGCCAGAGATGCAGGAAGAAAATCAGCTAAATCTTTAAGCCCTGATATTAAGAAAGGCATTTTGGTATCATGATATTGTTGTGTACATCAAGGAACTTCTCATGAACATGAATTTGGTTGCTCTTGCTCTATGTTTAGAGGTAAAATACATCAGCAAGAATTTTGAAACTGAATTCTCTTCAGTAATTTAGAAATCAAAAGTTCTACAAGCTATTTGGTATGTTTCATTGGATTTTATCTGATCAAAACATACATACCTGTTGCCAACTCACGTGGAGACAGTCTTCCATGAGCACAGGCTGTAAGAGCAGCATCAACCACAAAGGGAATGGCTTCAAGAATATCCCAAGCAGGCAACATGGGACCTATAGAGGCATCTTCATTTGCAGGTCCAGAAGAGCTACTGCTTCCAGATGTAATAGTAGTCTGGCTTCCTCTATTAATCTTTCTGAACATCATGTTAAGAAGCCCCTCAACAATCTGATGAAATGGGGTTCCATGGACAAGACCAGAGAGTGTTGAAGCTATACATGCTTGATGCTGCCGATACCACACTGTTAATTTTGGAAAGGAGTCAACAAATACAGAATTTGGCGATGATAAACTTGCTATTTCTGAGAGTCTCCTCCTGTTGCGATCTTTGTGGATGTTACCAGCTGACATTAAGTGGGAATTACGTACTAATAGTAAGTATTCAGGAGTTAATTGAGAACCAACAGTGGGTACATCTCCAATTCCATATTCAAGTGGAGGCCGGTTAAATCTCCATAGCTTTAAAAGAAGAATAAATGCATTTGAAAACACAGCATGGGCAGATATTTCTTCCCCTGATGTTAGTGTCCATGAGATATTCGGTACACATGACCCAAAAACTTCACAGATTGGCATCAATGAACATGCAAGCTGTGGAACCTGGTTGGAGAATTGGGAAATGCATTAATTCAAATAATAATAATAATAATCCAAGCTCGTGTATCTATATAAGGCATACACAATAAATTTGTCTACTGAATGTTTCTTAAATAGCTGCCTTTTAACCAAGTTCATAGTAGGAAAATGGGAGCTAAGCATACTGGGATGTTTAGTAATAGGCCAGATGCAGTTGGAGGAGAAGATTAGGGAGTAACCAATTACAAAGCTCTGGCATGAGACTAAAGTAAAGGGACTAAATATTTGGGTGTGAGTGAGAAGACTTGGTTGGGGATGAATGGAGAGAGGGAAGGGAGAAAAGAAAAACCTAATGTACCCTAGTGCCAGAGGCACCTCACTTCGCAAAGGTAAGAGAGGAGAGGGGGGGGGGGGGATCACTAAGGAACAATTGTACTGTTGCACCAAGGCTCCGAGATGGGAATAAAAAAAGGAGGCAATTGAAGGAAGCTGAAAAAAAAAATCAAGTAATTAGTGGAAAGGTTGAGAGTGGTACTAGCCTACTAGGGTTTGTGTATGACAGTCCTCTAGGCCATCTTATCTTCTGCAGAAGTTTTTAACTTTATTATTCTGGTATGTTTGCAAAGGTTTTCTTCTATTGTAGTAGCGAAAATAAAATTTTTATATTAGGGGTTGAATTAAACTTACCAAGCCATGGAGCGAAAATATTTGCACACAATCAACAGATGCAAGTCCAACAAAGAGTACATTCAGTATTGGAGCATAATTAATCAAATAGTTGTTTCCTTCAGTGTTTTCTGCAGGAACTGGTGGAGATAACAACCTAAGAATGAAATGTACAGTGTGTTCCTGCATTAAACAGACATCCAAATTCTATTAGGATGGGAAGGTGGCTAGAAAGAAGGATGTGCTCTACAGTTTACACAACTGAGCAAATGATTAGTTTTTATATGCTCTATTGTCTAACTCTTCACTACCTGTATATTCCATCCACAAATTAGGGATGCCCCACAAAGAATGGCAGCAGCAGATATCTTTTCATCTTCCGATCCCCCAATTGCAATTTCAAAAATCTTCTCCAGTTCTGCTAAGCTTCCATCAAATCCAGGAGTGTAAATTCAGTTGCTTTACCTTTTGGTAAATTTACAAAAAAGAGCATCTGACATACCTGGCTTCAGGAAAGAAAAAAGAAAAACTGAAGACCAGGCAATGAAATTTTACGAATTTAAATTCTACCCACTTTAAGTCACCCGTGTTATGTTATAAAATTCAGTTTATGATGAATCATTGTTGCATTTAGTAAATGATCTCATGTTTCAGCATTTTAATTTGTCCATACAGTGATGGATACATTAAAAGTGAGATGGGAAACAAAACCTTCACTTCACCCGTATGATAAATATCCCCAAAACAAATTCATATAGAGGTTGGCCACATGAAAAAGCTTATAATTTTCAACTGCCGGCATTTCTTTTATGGCCTGTTTAGGACTGAATTTAAAATATAAAAACTTCCAAAAAATATTTAGGTAAAGGTCATAGCATTGTGGCTATGTGCCTACAAAGAGGGAGCACAATAAATACTATACTGGAACACCTTTGCCAAAAATTAGAACATTGCATGTTTTCAAATGTATGTGGACCAATTGACTGAATAAGCAAAAATTAGATCATACCTTGTAGCAGGACTTGAAACCAAAGCATTAATCATCACAGAGGTAAGTGGGGTTCCCTTCATAAATGATGACCAGCCAGGTACTTGAGCTGGCATGCACTGAGGTATTTGATTGATACGTCCGTTTACATAACCTGGCCATAGGTATGCGGATGTGTCCAGTAGATTGCGGGCAATACAAGCCTCAACTATCAGATGACGCATGTTTCCAGCTGAAAAAGAATAAATAGTTTAATTTAGTTTAATACGCACGCACATATGGAAAATTACAAACAAGAAATTCTTGGTAAAATTATTACAATTTAGGAAAATATAACCACGCAAATGGTTAATTAGGTCAATATGTGGTTACACGTTAACTGCTCTTTGAATTTTGTTATCAGTAGGACGGCAAGAAGTTCCTAAATGTGAAATACTTTTACCAAGAATTTTTATTTTATCTTTGCAAAAATCTTTAGCTTCTGAATGAAGCATCATGTGAAGAATATATGTTCTTTCCAAATTAACCACCAAATATCAAATAGAGAATCAACAATTACAGGAAAAGTGAATTGCTAGACCAAAAATTCAATGGATTACAGGAACAGGACAACCCTTAGAGAGCGGGTCAAGATTTTACATAATTCTACATTTCTACTATGTAATGATTTTTCTTATTACGATATTTAGCCAAGTAAGATCATTTCTACTTTTATACTTTCCAGCAGCTTTATAATCAGTATAATTTTTAAAGTGTAGATTTATGTAAATTAGATAACAGAGATTACTTTTGCAGCAATCAGAAACATTATCATACACATCTTTGGTTGTTACACTTCATTACAGCATGTGAAATATCAAATATAAGGCATATACTTTTCCAAATTTGGAAGAAAATCACACAGAGAATCAGAAAATGCAAACAACATCCTCAATAATGCACTGCTGAAATTTAGAAAAGTTGTTCTAACTTACAACAGTCAACTGGCATCTCTGTCATGTTGAGGCAGTCAAAATATGCACTCCCTATTGTGATGCCAGAAACAAATAGCATAGCTTTTGCAGCAGCTTGATTTGCAGCAGCAAGAACAGATTGAGGTGGAGTGAGCAAGCTTTGATAATCACCCAATACCTGTAGACTTGAGACTAAATCATCACGACAATTTCCGGCAACCTTTTTCTCTTTCCAGCAATCTGTAGGACCATTGTCTCTTTCATCAACCGGTGTCCTTTCCTCCTCCTCCTCAATAAGATCGCCAACAACAAGAGGTATGATACACAAGAGCATGCATAAGCGAGTATCAAGATGAGGCATTGGGCCATCAATAGGATCTCTTTCCTATAAACAAATCAACAATTAAATTGGAGAAGTAAACCACTTATGCAAATTCTTTAATTACAAAGTGTAAGGTAATGGAATACCAGAAGCAATCGATTACAAGATAAATTTAAAACCACAACTTCACAGGAAAACAGATCGAGTTGCAGAGAAAGAGTTATACCCTTTGAACAAGACGAAGAGTTGCTAACCAAAGGCCTGAAAATGTGTCATGCCAAGAGGTGCCATTTATTGCTCGCAGGGTCTTTATCAAACCTACACAAAAAATTTCATGAGACAAGTACCTAAATTAAAGTTGAAAAGACAATATCTACTATTTCAGCCAGATTCCAATAACTATTCTTAGTCTTACCGCTAATTGTTTCAATAGCACTTGTTGCACTAACTTGATAGCCATCCATAGAATCCTCCAGCACCAGATCAAGAGGAATCCAGAGAGCAGAATGACTTGCACCATGACATAGTGAGGCAGAAGAAGAAAGATATTCAAAAGACATAACTGTTTGGAACTTTTTCTGTGAATTTGTTTTGCATTCCCGAGACAAGACCATACAAGAATCTGAAGACAATTGCAGAAGTGCCTCGGGACTTAGAGTTCTTGATTTTCTCAATGCTAATGAATTTGCACCCAGCAGCTGCAGCCGCTGAGTAAAACTAAGCCAATGTGCAGGCCTGATAAAACAGTTGAAAGATGCTGAGCAAATACAACAACAATAACCAAGCCTTATCCCATCAGATGTGATAGGCTGACATATCATTAAAAAAAAAACACATGAAATCACTCCCACTATAATTGTAGAATACATAATTTCATGAATACCTTGAAATCATTTATTAACCCAAAAAATGAAATGAAATTTAAAAAAAAAAAAAGGAAATGATATGCCAAACCAAATTTATGGGAAATTTTGGAATGAACAGATATATTCTGATTGACATTGTTATTAGTAAAAGTTGACAGCAAATGCGGAGAACAAATAAAAATATAGCAAAATACTTATACTTACAAATTTTGGCGAGCCAAGTAAAGAAGCCTTGAAGATATTTTATCCTGCAAAAACTGCCCAATCATCTCAACAGCCATAAGTGTATTTGCATTTTGCAATTTCTCGTGATGTTCATTCCTTTGTTCACTATAAGTATCATGCCTATCCAGTTGCATGTCATGATATAGTGTAGCCCATCTAGACTTTTTGTCAGGAGTAAATTCCAGTAAACCTTCATCATCCAATGATGCATCAAGCAACTGCCAGGCAATTGAAAAAATAAATTCAACCACCAGAATGCCAGGCTCACTTTGTGGCATGCCAAATATGTTGGAAAGATGAAGAACAGCATCTATAGATTTCATGACCCTGTCCAAGTATAAGCATAAGATTTAACAAATGACCAACCAAAGCACACCACTAACACAATAAACTATTAAAATTAACAGTTCATATGTATCTCAACTCAACCATTCATTTTTACCATAAAGAAATTAGGGAAGTACAAATGCTAATAATTTTAATCAACATAAACTCAGGATCTAATGTGATAGTGATACACTGTAGTAGATATTCAATTACAGAACAGTTTTCAGTTATCAATCATTAATGTAGTAGAGAAAATCATATAAATTGTCAAAGAAAAGAACATGATAGAGATGTTAAAACCATATGTAACTTGAAAGGTATAAACAAGATGAAGCAAAAATTTATTAAAGCAGACTTGTTACATTACATCAATTAAAGCTTACTTTTGATAATCTGGCCTGTTTATCTGAGATTTAAGTTCAAAAGCATGTCTTTTGATGAGTTCCAAATATAGCCTATACGCTGCAGGTTGGACATGTCTACATGGAATAACCCTGCCAAAAAGAATAAAGATACATGATATATTAACACACTAAAACAGCAATACATCAGGGAAGAATACCATGGCAAACCAGATTACAATAGCAATACATCAGGGAACACAAGCATATAGATTTTGTTCCAAATAATGAATAAAACTATAAAAAATCATGGTCTATTGTTCATGATGTAGTACAATTAAACAACCTAAAGCTCTGGATCAAAATGCTGAGCAGTGAACAGAGTCATGAGCAAAAGGTGTAGGTTGCCAAAATGAGGATGTTGCAATTGATTACTGAGCATATCTGGATGGATAAGACTAAGATGTGATTAACAGGGAGAAAGTTGAAGTGGCTTCTAAAAATAAAATAAAATAATCATGAAATAAATAGATGCGAGTTGGTTATGACTCGAAAGTCATAGTATGGAAAAACTGAAGAAAAAAAACAGTGGCTAGATATTCCTTGTATGCAGAATTAACTTGAAGAAGAAAAACATCACTTTTAAGTAGCATATAACAAATCAAAAGTCTGTTCATATGACAAAAAATTGCACCATCCATGATTTTCAAGGCGTTAACAGAAACCGGAGAAGATTCATAATTATATCCATTTACAGAATCATAATTATTTCGTAACACCCCAAGTCCGATCCGATATTGCAAGGACAAATGAGTGCTAAATAACTACCAAAACCTCACTCCTCATTCCTCAACACCTATGGAATTGCCACGTTAAAATCTTTAGGAAAAAGAAGGCACTGCAGAGCTCAATTTCAGCTCATAAAGGCAACAACAAAAAAGAGTTATGGCGTTAGAACCAATCGTGAAAAGAGATTGGTTTCGCATCGGAATAAATAAAACAAAACAAGATGAAGAAGAAAGAGGTCCATGAAGAGAGAACAGAGCAAAAGTGTAACAAAAGGAAGAAGAAAGAAATCGAAAACCCTAAGAATTGAAATAGGAAGATAAGAGAGTGGAGAAAGCAGCAAAAGAGAAAGGAAAAAGGGACCTGACAGAAAGGAGAGCGAGGAGAAGCATAGGAGGAACGATCTGAAGCGTCAATGCCTTTTCGAGAAACTTCCATAGAATAGGGACATTGTTGTCCCAGCAAATGTAAGAGACCAAAAACTCGGCGAGTTCGAGGGAGGGAAGAGACTCTCCCGCGGAGTTCAAATTGGAATACATCTGAACGGCCCAAAGCAGAGGATCACTCCCCTTCTGCTGCGCCACCTTCGTCATCTCCGCCACACACTCCATCCCCACAATCTCAGCTCAATCCCAACATCCAAAGAAAGATATAATTTGCGACTTCAGATTCGTTACCCTTCCTGCAATGTGTATGTGTATGTATGCATAATGCAATGGATTTTTTGTCGTTTAAGTCTAACCAGGGAGGGGTGTTTCGGGAATTTTGGCTTCTGGTATATAGTTCCTCGGGGATCGTGATAAAAAAGTAAACGCCCACAGCCCACTCACTAAACAACACAACACCCTTCTTCTGTTTTGCGCTACTACTACTGCCATGCTGCGTGGTCGTTTTGAGGCCTCCACCTTAGTTAACACACCAACACAATTACTATATCTTTGGTTATTACTCCTGCAATTGTACAAATTAATTCACCTACTTGTGCTTCTTTCAACTTAATTAGTAGTCATTTTTAGTTTGAGTTGTAAATATATAGTTGTGTTTGATATTTAGAAAAAAAAAAAACAGTTTTAATTCTTATTGTGAATTGTAATCCTACTCAAATAAATTGTCTAATGTTTTGAAGGAATCGCTATAGTGTTTGGTCATAACATCGTCATCTAGTTTCCGTCAATGTGAATTAGCTTGGTGCATTGAAGGAGGTATACTTGCAAACACTTTAACATTCAAGTTCGTGAATGATAGAGTAATTTTGTATTTGTAAGAAGTGTCTTGAATACATGATAAAAATGTGTGATTAAACCTATATTTTTAAGCAAGACTATTTTTTATCCATAAATATTAATGATTGATTTATTAGTTTTTATTCTTCTTTTTTAATCACTCAACTAATTTTATATCTTTATTTTTAAATAAGATTAAATCTTAGGATAACTCTTTTAAAATGTTATTTTTCATCCACACCATTTATTTTACAGTGAATAATTAATCTTAATCATTAATCTTTAAGAAAATAAATGATAAATATAAAGAGTTGATGTCTTTATATATTGATATATTGATGAGAGAATCATATGAGCAAGGCGGATTCATTATTCATATCCACGCTATCTAACTGAAATGATGTTACGTTGTTCTAAAAGGGTTGGATTATAATTTCATAGATTGGAAAATTTTCTTTGTCGGCGTTAGTAGGTTGGCACGGCATGGCATTTTCCTTAGTGCAACATTTTGAAATCGAGAATGGTATGGCCTACTCATGCTTGGATAATTATAGGCTAAGGCTATTATGAGTTTGTAGGGAGGGAATACAGCAGTTGATATGCTATTTTGACAATCATTAACGCCAAAATGGGAATGGGATTACACTGACCAGCCTTTTTGAAACAAAAATAATAAACTTTATTTTATAAAATTGGATTAATTAAAAAAATAGGTAGAGGACCAATTAAGCTTATGTTTGTATTATAGTAGTACTTCAAAGTTCAAATTCTATTTCTTTGGCAACATTAGTTTTTTCTTTGAGATTTTTGTCTTGGAAACTTTCCAAACTTTGTTTAGAAGATACCCAATCAAAGCTATAAAAACTAAAAAAGATTGGCTCATAAGATATTGTTTTTAGCTTTTTCTGAAAGAAAAAAACTTGAAGAGTACTACCATTATAAATATTGTCGTGTTTTTTACTAAATTAAAGTAAATTTCTCAATATTATAAATATTATGTGTTTTTATGGATTCAACATCGGGTTGAATTTTTTAACTACTGCCACGAACTACTAGTTCAGTTGGTTGTAGCTTCCAATTCCTATTATTCCATGTATATTGGTTATACATATTTTAAGGTTGAAGTTTTGGTCGATGGAGCTTTCCAAACTAAAGTGGTTAGGTTAGGTAGGGATGATGATATGGTGGCTGTATTATCCCCACCACACAAAATGGGTCCACAACATATTATCAAGTGGTTCGGTTTGGGTAAAGTAAAGATGAGTGTGAAAGTGTTGCCTCTTTTATTCCCCACTCTTCAATTAAGAAATAAAGGGCAAACTCCACAATCATTCATAAGTAGAAAATGTGGTCTCTCATTCACTCTTTGTTTCTTTTCTATTTAATATCTCTCTCTGGTTCTGAGGCTTTTGAATGGGACATGTTGGTAGGTGAGGACTAGTGCCTTGTTCAGTTAGCAGCTTCATTGGCCCTTTTGGGGAAAGGGGTATGGGACCACGATCCCATGTGGCTCGACAACTATCCAAACAAACAAGCTACAGCTGATTGAGAGCAGAGAAGAAAAAGTTGTGTTTTTAACTATAACTAAAAGTTGAGGAGAAAGTAGTTTTGTCTTGTTCCATAATTAGGAAATTTAATGAATTTAAGAGAAATTTACAAATGGGATTGGAATTAAAAGATTTTAGCCAGTTTTTTTTTTTTTTGTTATAGTTAGGTTTTTTTAACATTATATAATTATTTTTAAATATAAAATCTCATACAAATTATTTAAAATGCTCTTATTGTTGGGTTGTTCCCACATGGCTACGTTTACCTGTCCTCACACAAGATTTTGGCCCATTTACCTGTCCTCGTTCTTAATGCAGTAATGTTAAGGATCTAGAGTTTAGGTTTCATTTTTTTGTTCATTTTAATATTCATCTTTTGTCTTATAAGGGTAGGACTTTTATTGACTAAGATTAAAATTGTTGTTGATTCAATACCCTTTTTATCCATCTCACCCACTTCTCACTAAACCCTAACCTCCCCAAACATGTAGTACAAGAATTTCCAAAAAACCGAATAATTAAATTTTCTCAAAGTATTTAATTATATTAAAAGATATTTATTACATCTTTTTAATGATTTTTTATGCTTCACGCAAATAAAGGATACAAATTAGTGTGTTGAGATGAAATCCACTTATATAAGCTAGTATCAGTAGTGTGCCATCTTGTTTTATTCTTGGGTTGTAACATGTCCATGTATATGGTTTTCAACACAAAGTTATTAGTGAAGAATCATAGGTGTAAATCTAATAAGAAAAAAAAGTTTGGTGAAACGATTCATATCATCCTTAACTGCACCGTTATCTCCACGTCACGTTGGTATGATCGGATTTGAAGGTGAGACAATTTTGTCTCATATTTATTTATTAGGAGGAACATAAAACAAATGGATTGATATACATATATGATTTTTTTTAACTCTCTATTTAGATCCATTATTGATGACTTTCAAAGGATGCTGAATGGCTGTGCAAAAAAAAATGCGGAATGAGCCTTGATACCTAAGCCAAGACGGCAAAGGAAAGCAAGTATATATAATTGAGTGATGTCAAATACAAGCCAATTTGATATGTAAAAAAAAAAAAAAAAATCATTGCCCTTCAAATTTCTATGCGTTGAAGCTAGTGGCTTACCTAAAGTAAAAGCGCGTGAAATCTTATCAGTAATCCTTTCAATATATCGGGGAATTTATTTAAACTTTAAAAAAAACTTGAAAAAAAGTATTTCTTAATAAATAGATAAGATTTACTTCTTGAAATAAGTAGGAAATTGTTTATTTTGAGTAAAAATATTTTTTAAAAAGATAAAAAAATTAGATAAACACATCATAAAAATGTAAAACTGTTTTATTAAAATAAATATTTTCTTAAAAAAATAAACAAACTCATCCATTATTGTGGTCAATATGATTAAAAAAAAAAAAAGTGAGTGAGAAGAGTTGGGTCAGCTGATTTGCTAAGAGGTTGATTGATGATTGGGAAGTGGATGTCTTCGATCGGAACTAATTTACAAGTTTGGGTACGACACTAATTATCGTAAAGACTTGGCAAGGACATTGTTCAAATTGAGTAATGTGTTCTTTCACAATTAGAGATGAGATTCACTATCTTTGACTTAGTGGCATTCTATTAACAATTCAAACTTCAAAGATGTGAAAGAAGAGTTATAAAGTGCAATATAAAACTTGTAATGAGATAAGAAATGTAATTCACATATTTTTAATGCATTTTTTTATATACTTTAATAATAAGATTTTATTGAAACTAGTAAAATAATATAAGCCGTATTTTATATATCATAAATTTGACACATAATTTTATAGATTTAAATTAATAACAAATTAGAGTTTTTTAAAAATATGTTATTAGTTAGGGCGTTAGTCCCTTAGGGGTTAGGACATGGAACTAAAGCTTAACTCCTTATGGGTACAACAAAGTAAATCTATAATATTAAATTATGATGTTTTAAAAACACGCTTATAAAAAAATACAAAATATAAACATTTTTATTTAAAAAATTCCTTGGTTTTAATATTTGTAACGAGTGTTGTATTTTTTTAATATAATTAAAACACAATAGTTTATTCTTTAAGAGAATTGTGGAGAGCACGAGATGTCTAAATTTTGTACTGAAGGCATGTTAATTGTTGAAAAAACAATGTTTCTTCAATTTCTTTTAGAAAATCATTCATTTTTTTTTTAAAATATAAGCTAATCTAAGTGCTTAACTATCATCACTTTTTATGATGATAAACCGTTCACTAAAAAAGAGGTTACTAGCTACAAGCAAAAACATAAAGTTAGTCGATTTTTTTTACAAGGGTTAACGGAATTCAATCTTGAATAATAGTATAATATATTATATTAAAAAGACAAAGGTATTTTTCTTATATCAAATTTAAGTTATAAAATTTTTATTTAATAAAATTTCTTTTCCATTAACATAGTAATTTTATATTACTTAATTACTTGTCACGATATAAATTTAAACTTTTAAGGTGCTAAACCCTCATGCTTGGGAAGAAGTATTCCGAAGTAGGTTCATATAAATGGACGAAGGAGCTTGGTGGGATTTTACGGGGGGAGAGCGTGTACTCATGTCATCCGATTCAATAATCAATAATGTGGTGGAATATAAAGCAAAAAAAGAAAAAAGCAACTCCTTACAAACGTAGACTTGGTGTGTCATTTCATTTCATTGCCTATTCATATGTATTTTTAATGAAATCTTATTTGCTTATAAAAAAACTACACAAAGTCATAAAAACAAACCCAATTGATAAATGATTTCAACCTGCAGTCTCGAAGGTTAAACTTAAAACAACTTAAACAAGTATATCTTAATTCCTTTTCTTTAATGTTGCTAGGATCTTTTATTTTAGATTTCCATTTCTTAAACATGCTAAGTCGAATTTAATTTTTACTTACGTGTATGAAAAATTATTAAAAAAACATAAAAGGTTACTTTAATTATTTATAGACTTAAAAAATAGCTTTTGAAGCATGGAAAAAAAAAAAGAAAAATTCACGACATATAAATGTCGTAAACTTCTGTTTAAAGCCCGATTTGAGGAATGGAGGGACCAATAAATTAAAAGGGAAGTCCAAATATGTTGAACATTTAAGGAGCGGTCCTTTATAAAATATTTGATTGAGTTATATAAGTAGACAACGATTATTAGTTATATGAATAGTTTAGTTGAGTAGTTAATTTTTAACATTTAATGTTGGTTTGACTTGATTTATGAAATTGATTTTACGCATTCTTAGATGTGAAAAATGTTGTCCATATTCAGTTGAAAACTTGAAATTAGGAAAGTCTACAAGTTTATACCGAACTCAGCTAGCTTATAATTTTTGAAACAATAAACAATAGCATATTAGCAATAGGTGGTCCAAAGGAGTGAAATTTTTTCCACCGTTATAGGCTACCAACTACGTACTACCCTAGTCCCTAGCTAAGTTATAGTTAGACCCGAAATCATCCATTCTTGCAATTTACAATGAGGGCAAGGCTTTGCACGTGCTTATGCAATTGCGAATAATTTTTTTACATACCTAATAAATTTACTCCAATTACCATGCTTAAACATCCGTGTAACAATTAAACACTACCCGTTTATATGCATACATGGGATCATTTAAATTGTCATGATTGTGGTGGTGTTGTAATGAGTCAAACATCTTCATGTTATAGGTAATTAAATGTGATTTGTGTACCTGTTGCGTTGCGATAAGCCAAAATATCTTAACATTACCATTGTAGAACACTATTTAAAATTATACCTAAGATTTTAGAAAGAGTTTACTACTTTACTAACATATTAAAATTAGAATTCGAGTAAGTATATATCTAGATATAAGTATTGAAAAGTTTAACTCAATTTGAACATAATGTATAAATTGTTATATATATAAAAAAAAATCTAGATACAAAGTGTTATGGATACCAATATTCTATTAAACCTACATCATCCTCTGTCTACCGTATGTTGATGATGATTCTAAGTCCTGCCAAACTTTTTGCTGGCCACCGCCAAGGATTCTTGTGCAGCAGCAGCCACTTGCGGGTTTGCTAGTGACATGTCCTTGTGGTCTCGCATGCTTCTCAATTTTGAATTTATATTTTTCATCTTTTCATATACAAATATAATTATAATCTATATTATTTGGGAAAGATGTACTATGAACTTTTATAGCATGATGACAAGGAATATAAGAGGATCATACTCTATTTTTGAATCAGACAAACAACAGTTTAAGCTTCAATTCATGTTTATCTTTTGGTCGAGAGAAAGGAATATTGAAGTTTATTGACTTGAGGAAAAAGAGGAAAGGATTTACAAATCTAATGGGAGAGAAATGATTGACACGTTGATTGCTTTCAAGAAAAATAGAACCCAAGCAATCTAAATTCTGAAATATATGATTCTTCTAGATCTCTTTTCATATTTCATTTCTATCTTATATAATCGAAGTACTTATTATGCACTATTCTGAAGTATCTTCTTAACTTATTATTGATGAAAGTCATTCTTATAAGGGTGTTAGAAGAAACAATTAGCAAGTTGAGCATAATCAATATTCTTGAGGGAGAGTGTTAAAAGAAAATTAAAATTTAAAATATTGTTATTTTCAATAAAAATACAAATTGTTTAATTTTAGACGGATAATTAACATTTTGTTAGATAAAATTTGTTAGTCTATTTTTTATTATTATGAAATATCTGTTAGGTCTATTCGTATAAATAAGATAAAAAATGAATAAAAGTAATTATTATTTATGAGTATCTGATTTTTAACAATTCATGAAAGTACAACTTTAATTTTAATGATTAGAATAACTTGGCCATTATAACAACCCTTTAAAAAATGCTTAGGATGGTCAAGACTTAACATGTTTCTTTTTTAAGGGAAGACTAAACATGTTTCAACAAGAATAATAATGGACAAAATTTTGATGCCCCATTTGACATATCTATAACACTTGAAGCAATAGTAACGTAATCGTGACTAGAAGTCTTCATGAAGCTTGAATACAAAGTTTTTCCCATCTTGAAGGCTTTGACATCACACTAACAGATGAAATATCTCCTTACAGATCGATGCATTAGCTTAGCTAAAATATGCTACAAAATATGAAAATATAAGAGTTAGAAGCCGCAGGTTTCACCCGGCCCCACTTACCCGATGCCAAATGAGTATTATATTATACAAATCATTCAACTCTACTAGTCATTTAATCAGACAGCGTAACATGGTTGCATTCAGTAAAGGAAGTTTTCTGAAAATCTTAGAAAATTTTCTACCGATGAAATTTATAAAGTTTTCCAGATGGAATGCACTCTGATAAGTATGAATCAAATACAGATGTAAAGAGATGAAAGGATCTGAGCTCAACAATGTTGTCTCCTTAAGACAATTTGTTCCCTCCAATTGATGCAAAAGGTTGATGAATAATTGTCTCCCAGGATAGAACGGATCAACGTTTGAAAATTGATGGCACTTCAAATCAACAGTTCAAACGAACAAAATTAATGTTTGAGGAACCACAGAGTTATGTGATATAGAAATGGACTAGTCTCTAAGCGAGACTATCAGAAAAGATTAACTATCAAAACTCTATCAGTTTTCCTACTTTCTTCTTTTCTGAATGTCTCTGTGTCTACTTATAGACAACAAACAACCATGTTGAAGAGTTGTCGGTAAACCATCGCGACTCTTGACGATGAACCATCGTAACCGTTGGTTATCGGAGCGGTTGGGAGTAGTTATTTTTTCTAACCTTTCCCAAGAGCGGTTAGGAGTAGTTATTATTTTGAATTGTTAACCGCCTCTTATTCATAATCCATGGAGTTTAAACAAAAACTCCAACAATCCCCCACATGAATAAGAGATCAATTCAACATGACTAAATGCATATGAATATGTATGCAAGTGTGATTCCTCGGCGAGAAACAATTGCATCGAGATAGGTGGGGGTTACCTTTGAACCTTCTCTAGTGTAAACCTATCGGGTATACTAGGTCAATCGGTGGTCGTGATTCCTTGAACCGTCAACCTTTATGGTGTATACCGAGACAATAGGAGACACACAATTACTTCTCTAGCATTGCTCGTCCTCATTGTTGTGTCCATTTTGGCCGTGGACACCTTCCTAGTTCTGCAAGTGTTGTAGAGAATCGGCCTTTTTAAGTTCTCATTGAAGCGACCCTCACTTCACACTCACATAGGTGATTTCTTGTGATATACCTTCACATACATCATCTGAATACATCAGATTAAGAAACCATTAAAAGCCATTATGCTTACCCTCATATACGCTGTATTGTCATAGGAATGAGTATGAGTTTAAAAACTCCACAGTGTTTAACAGTCGATCATGACTTAGTTGTCTCTTTGAACCTAGTTCGTGGGATCTCCACTCATCAAGGTAGAGTTACCGCGATGATCAACAATTGATAAGCTTTAAACTCATTTCTTTCGACAAATTTTCAACTAACTCTCTAGGAATCCCTTTAGTTAATGGATCTGCTATGTTCTCTTTAGACCTCACATAGTCTATTGAGATGATTCCATTCGAGAGTAGTTGTCTAACGGTATCATGTCTACGACGTATATGTCTAGACTTACCGTTATACAAAACATTCTTAGCCAAGCACCCCCACACTTTCAAGTATTTCAAGGATGGTTGTTTTCCTTTCCATACTTCGTATGATATGCTCTTTGTCTTCTTGTGAGGAACTCTATTAATAATATAGTTTGCCGTCAAAATGGCTTCCCCCCACAAGTTCTGTGGTAAACCGGACGTGATCAACATAGCGTTCATTATTTATTTTAATGTCCGATTTTTCCTTTCTGCAATCCCATTTGATTGCGGTGCATAAGGAGCAGTCGTCTGATGTATAACCCCAGATTCTATACAGAATTCCTCGAAAGGGTCATCATATTCTCCCTTACGATCGCTCCTTATAGTCTTAATTTTCTTGTTAAGTTGATTTTCAACTTCATTTTTTATATTGTCTAAAAGTCACAAGTGCTTCATCCTTATTATTAAGTAAATAGACATAACAATATCTACTGCAATCATCAATAAAAATAATAAAATATTTTTTTATTACCCCTAGATGGTACAAATTTCATATCACATATATCAGTATGTATTAAATCTAACAATTCAGTTGATCTATCAACAAAAGAAAAAAGTAATTTTGAAAAGTACAGAAACTGATGATTAATCATATAGATCAAACAGAAACACGGATTATTTTATTACTGTAATTATTGATTATTGATTATTTGAACTCTCATATATAAACAACTAAATCAATATGATTCCAAAATCAATTTCTATCGTACAACTTAAAAAATATATATTTAGAAACAAAATCCATTCTCAAAATTTGGTGTATATTTATCCATATTCCTAAGGTTTCAAGTGTGGAATTTATTTGTGATTTTTATTTTGGAAGTAGATTTTGATACTTCATACGTTAATATATATCTCTCTCTGTCTGACGTACGCAGTGACGCTTGGCGACGCCATTTTTAGTCAAACTTTCCAATTTCCATCGATTCGTTATGCATTTTTAGTTCCTTCTCTTCTGTGTTACTCAAGGCAACTTCAGTATCTACTAACTATCCCTCGTTGCAACCAGGGACTCATCATTAGCATATTCTAGCCATGTCAAGTCCTCAGTGTTTTGAGAATCCACCAAACCTTAACTCGGACATCCATGGAGCAGGAACTGTCCAAGAACTTGGAGGACTTAATTCCTACGTCACTGGATCTTCCGATTCCAAATTGGCAATCATCCTGGTTTCTGATGTTTTTGGTAACAAACCCATCTCCAATTTCTTATCTTTCAACTTGTTTTTACTATAATCTTATATTAATTTGTCATTTATATCGTTGAACCATATGCTTCGTGAAACCTTGAAAATGACATAAGAAATTGGCAAATTAAAACCTTACTAAATCACTATCTGCATTGATTTTATAAAAGCTACTCTCATAAGGAAAGTGAAGGAATTTCAAGATTGATTGAAATCTGAAAAAACATCATTTTGTATGTACTTACAATAAATCTAATTGTAACTCGTTTTGAAATTATTTCAGGGTATGAAGCACCAAAACTAAGGTAAGTGAAATTTTCACTATATGGTTCATTTGTGCCATATAAATACAAATATTGAGTCTCTTGTTCCATGATCTCCACTTTGAACTTGCATGCTTGCACAAGAATACAAGATTAACATAAGTTTAAACCACTCATTATTTTATTTTATTGTAAGGAATGACCTAGTTTTATGTGACAGCTGTATATCTGGCATCCCAAGTTAGCTGTAGTGTTAGACTTGGATGCTTCATTGTTACATCAGATTTACGGCCGCTGAAATTAATTATTTTCCATGATGATCTTTGACATTCTCACTGTAAAGGAAACTTGCGGACAAAGTAGCAGCAGCTGGATTCTTGGTTGTTGTTCCTGATCTTCTTTATGGTGATTACATTGTTGACCTTAATAATCCTCAATTTGATCTAGAGTCGTGGCGAAAGGCTCATGGAAAGGTTTGTAAATAGTTTAGTGCTTACAGATGCAATTTTGTTTTTTAGTACTTTCCTACATCTAATTAATTTACTAATTCATATCATAACATTCAACCTAATCACTTGTTGAAATATATAAGCCTTATAAGGTTTTCTTTATAGGATATTTTCTCTTTAATAATATGTTTATGCAAATATATACGCTGGATATTTTATTTATAGGATAAGGCATGTGAAGACACCAAACCTCTAATTTCTGCTCTAAAGAGTAAAGGTGTTAAATCCATAGGAGCTGCAGGTTTTTGCTGGGGAGGTAACTCAGTTTTTTGCTTAGTCAACTTCATCCTATCCGTTTACAAGTTGAAAAACAAATTCCCGTAACTTATTAGCTTTAATTTGTTCCAGGGGTTGTGGTTGTGAAACTTACAATTTCCAGTGATATTCAGGCTGCAGTTATTCTGCATCCTGGTCTAATCGCAGATAATGAATTTAACGGTAAATTTGTGCTTTTTCGATTTTCTAGTTATTGAAATTCTTATAGAGATTGTTGACGAACTTTATTTAGTTTTTCTTCAGAGGTCAGGATTCCTATTGCTATACTGGGAGCTGAAATCGACCATGTTTTCCCACCAGAAAGGTTGAAGCAAATTGAAGAAATGTTGTCTGTAAAAGCTGAGGTGAGAAATTCTGGAACAATCCTACTTTGTTGAAATTCCTTTAAAAAAAATGTTTCCTCAAAACTTAACCCGTGAACAAATTCAATTTCCAACTTTTTGATGAGGTAGCTACAATGAGGATTTATTAATTAGAAAATTGTCCAACTGAAATGAATTAAAGTGTTCTCAACATTGGAGCTATAATATTCTTTTAAGTGCAAATGTTCATCGCATTCTCAAAATTCTGTAACTACCCTAGTCGAAAGTATCAGTACTTGTACTATATTGACTCCAAATTGTTAATGTTTTTTTTATCAGTTTGAGAGCTTTGTGAAACTATACCATGGTGTTAGTCATGGATGGACTTTGCGGTACAATGATGATGATGAAGCAACTGTTAAGAGTGCAAAAGAGGCGCATCAAGACATGTTGAATTGGTTTATCAAGCACGTCAAGTGAAAATTGTTTTCACCTCCAGAAGATGCCTGTCATTGATTTGCAGTTAATTTTTTTTAGAAGCAAATAAATATTACTTAATATCCCATGAGTGTCGCTAGCATTCCTCTTATAACAATACTACAACTGCCTAAGAATAAGATACAACATAGACAAAAGTTGCACTATGTCGCAATATCGTATAAATGGAATTTTATACTCTTTTTACCGGATTCAAACTTGGTACCTTATGGAATTGTCCTTAGGACTATTGCTTAATGATAACTATTCTACCTCCAAAAGATAAAAATGTTGACGACCAAGATAACAACTGTTTTGTAGTTAATGAGAGAACAAAATGTGACAGAGTACCGGATCAAATGGCATTTGTTGGCAGTGATTTTTCTATGTTCACTGAAAAGCACTTCCGATACTGTTAGGCCACCAATAACATGTTGGGCTGAAAGACTAATTAACTCTGAGAATTGCTACAACTACTCTTATTAATCACTTGTGTTTCTATCTTCTTCTTTTTCTTGTTGAGACTACAGATATCTTTGGATCAAGTAATTCTGCTCAAGTTGAATAAAACTATAGCTTGTAAAATTAATTCCGCCTTCAAATACTTATTACAGGCACAGTATTGGAGTCATCACGGCCTAGCTAGGTTTATATCGTATCTTTCTGTTATTATCTTATGAATATCATCACTTTTAGTTTGTATCTTTTAAATTTAAATCTCCTAATATCTATCTTTAGTCGTTGATCTCGTATATCTGTCTATACACTTATTTATCTATTTATAAAACTTATGAAGTCTCAAATAATTAATGAAAAACATCATTCATTTACCTTCTTTACATGGTGTCACGGAGCTAATTGCTTAATCAAACCTTTTTTTCGTTCGATCCTCGTGTCCTCTGACTCCGCCACCTCTATCACCACAGATTCTCTCACCACTTCGTTTACCTCCCCTCCCATTGAGTTCAACTTTGCTTCTAACCTTCCCATTAAGCTTTGTGTAGCGAATTATTCCACATGGCACAAGAAAATCATATACCTAATCAAAGAAATAATCTGGAAGGCTGTGTATCTGGACCAATTTCCTGTTTTTCATCCCAAACTGGTACTGGTGATGTTGCTGCCCCAAATCCAGCTTAATATCTCCATGGTGTCCCCAAAGTCTCCATGTTATTGGTGTGAAACATCCACATCCACCGGCTTTACTAATGATTAATTCCCGCTAGAATACCTAATTGATTGTTTTTAATGATACAAATTATTTTTCCTTAAATAATTTAGATGTCAGTGCGAAAGAGTTGGACCCTCAAATTTACAATTACATTTAGTTAGTTTAAATTCCATACTAACATAATTCTCTCAATTAGAGAGCTGTGAATTGGTTTGTGTGTATCATCAATTTGTGGTTTGTTTTTGAAACGGGACGCCGAAATTCATCAATGAATTCGTGATGGAGATAAGCCATGGAAGATGAAAAGATTACATGTGTAGTTACTTGAGAACTTTTAAAAAACCATTCAAAGCCAAGCTTCGAAGAGAAATAATCAAATGAGGCGAATCGCTTGAGAAGTGGTGCAATAGCATCATCTCTTTTCGAATTTGATGAACAACATAATTTGAATGAAGTGAGGTAATGAAAAGAACAGTAGTCAGCCTCTGTTAGCATGAATAGAAGAGGGAAGACGAAATATTTTTTTTTCCTGGTAAAAACTGGTGTTGGTTTCAAAATTCTATTCCGTTGATATCAAAGATATATATAAAAACTGATAGATTGCAAAAAAAAAAAAAAAAAGATAAGATGTTAATTTAAATAATTCAATTGATATTAAAAGTATAAGAGAATATATTAGATACATATTAAAAGTATGTTTGAATTTTAAAGATAAATATATATTTAAAATTTGACATTCAATTATAACCAGTTAAACAGTTTTGTTGATATTAAAAGCATAGACAGAAAAGATATTTAAATTTTGAAGATAATATACATATAGATAATTAGCTTTTTGAAATTCAACTATATTTAAATTGTTTGATCGTATTAAAAATACAAAGAAAAATACACTAGGTACATGTCAGGATAGTGAAGCATACCAACTGTATATACTTATTGTACATGGTGTAATGTATATTTGAACCCGTACCACACAGACAATATTTCGAGTGACTATGTAACAGCCCTACATGGTGTTGCATGCCTTCTGTTCTGTCCATTGCATGTATTTATACTAAAATTATTTTAGAACCAAAAATTAAATAGGAGTTAAGACGAGACTGATCAGTCTACGAGAGCAAGATCGCAGGGTTACATGCATGCACCGAATGGAAGGTAATTTGCTGTTATAAACTGATTTTACACATCCGAATCAAAGGGGTTTAATTCAAAGATATTGCTGTTAAGTATTGAGATTTATCGGAGAGATATATTGTTAGGTTGGTTTAATTCAAATATATTGCAACAAAATATATCAGTAAAGATTTCAATAGTTCATGAGTCACAAGGCATCTTAGTTTAACTTATCTTCTAGATGTTATTCAAATTCAAATTAAAAAAATTAACAAATAATTAATCCAATACTATCTTTCTTCGCCCATATAAATATATATACATTCTCCAAGTCAAAGATCAATCACTTATGACCTATTTTTTTTCTTTTCTGCAACTCATTCTTTCCAAACCCAAGGCCAAGAAATGCAGAACCCCAACCCTAATGATGATGATGATTTTCTCACTTTGTCTCTCTCATGCAGTTGTCCAAAGAGAGCGAGACACTCCCCTCCATCAAACCCTCCTCCCCTAACCATGCAACTGCAACCGCAACCGCAACCGCAAAATCCATTCGTTAACCCTAAGTTGGCACCCTATACTGCTTCTAACCACAAAAACACGAATGCTGCTGTTGATCACGTGCATGCAAATGCTCATGTACCCTCTTCTTTGCCGCGTTCTCGCTGCCGCAAGCGGCCCCGAAGAAGGAGCGAAACCATCCCTCCGCCCTTTCCCTGGGCCACGAACCGCCGCGCCACCGTCCACACCCTAAAGTACCTCTTGGAGAATAAGATTCTGAAAATCACGGGGGACGTGGAGTGCAGGAGGTGCAAGAACAGGTTCGAGATGGTTCTTGATCTGGAGAGAAAGTTTTCCGAATTGTGGAGCTTCATTCAGAAGGAAAAGGAGATGCATGATAGGGCACCCAATGTTTGGAGGAAACCTGTGCTTCCAAATTGCCATCACTGCGGACAAGAAAACAGCGTCCAACCTTGCCTTACAGGGACAAAGAAAAGGGCCATTAATTGGTTGTTTTTGCTGCTAGGTCAAATGCTCGGTTGCTGCACGCTCGAGCATCTCAAATATTTCCTCAAGCACACCAAACATCATCGAACTGGAGCCAAGGATCGAAATCTTTATTATACTTACATGAGCCTCTGCAAGCAGCTAGTTCCTGAGTGGTTCTGTTCTTGATCGTCGTCTTTGTTACCGATCAAAAAATTAATACATAATTAAGGATTATCATCATTTTGACTAATCTCGACAAACTGATAAGTAGTTGAATGTGATAATTAAATTCTCTTTCATAAATTCTAATTAGAGACTACCTAATAATTTCTGGTTGTTTTTACCTAGTGCTCTATTGCTTTGTTATATATCAATAGTGAATTTGTTTCTGAATGTAAGTCGTTAATTTCCACCTTGTAAGTTTCTAGTTTAGATGCTAATTTTCTGTTTTTAGTTTGATTGACGTGTTCTTTTATTTACTTTTGCTTTCAGTAATGGTTTTAAATTACTGTAACGATTGCATTATAGTGAGTCAGAAAATCTTTCTATTGCAAATGTTTGTGTGAAAATGTGGTTAATGATGTCATAATTACAGTTGTATTGTGGTGAGTCAGAAAATCTTTATAATATAAATAATTGCACATAAATGTGGTTGATGTTTACAATTGTAGAATCCTAATTAAAATCATGCTTTAAGCAATGTTAAGACATTGGTTTTTTCATCAAAATAGACAAAGTTTTCAATTTTTGTCATTTTGTGATTTTCAATTTTTGTCATTTTGTGGGAAGCGTCGTTACGAAGACTTTCACCTTCCTGGGTAGCCTATGAGAGACAAGTTTATATTTTTATTAAAAGTTTATTTTTTAAAATATATTTAAAGTTAGATATAATTATCTGACTTTTTTAATAATTTTTTTAGGTCAAAACAATCATAGCCTTTAGTTAATTTTTGGTTAGATATTTTTTTAGGTAACTTTTTATACAAATTTTTTCACCACTAACTTTTACTATTCTTCAATAATTTATTCTATTTACCTATTTTTTTAAATATATTTAAAATTAAATATAATTGTCTGATTTTTTTTTAAGAATTTAGTTGCACAAAATAAAATTATTTAAGTATTATTTTTTTTTAGTTTAGGTTTAATTGTCTTTATTTTTTTAGGTTGAAACAATTTTTAGGCTAGATAATATTTTTTCACTACTTTCTGCTTTGTCTATTTTTTTTTTTGTTTTTGGTTAATTTATTCTATTT
>PYAF01004279.1:1882441-1895422 GCA_007407185.1 Glycine tomentella | reverse complement strand
GAATAGAGGAAGTAATTGGTAAAGGAAGCTATGGTGTTGTCTGCTCTGCATATGATACACACACTGGAGAAAAGGTTGCAATAAAGAAAATAAATGACATATTTGAACATGTTTCTGATGCCACTCGCATTCTTCGCGAGATTAAGCTTCTTAGACTTTTACGCCATCCAGATATTGTGGAGATCAAACATATTCTGTTACCTCCTTCTAGAAGGGAATTCAAAGATATATATGTTGTCTTCGAACTCATGGAATCTGATTTACATCAGGTCATCAAAGCTAATGATGATCTGACACCAGAGCATTACCAGTTTTTTTTGTATCAGCTTCTTCGAGGCTTGAAGTATATACACACAGGTTAGTTAGGGAATCTTTGTTAGATTGCTTGCTGTAGCATATATATATTTTTGTTATTGTATAAAACTAGTAGCAAAATTATATGATCACTATGGCTGATTTTGAACTTCTTAATGGACTTGTAGCAAATGTTTTTCACCGTGATCTAAAGCCAAAAAACATTTTAGCAAATGCTGACTGCAAACTGAAGATTTGCGACTTTGGTCTTGCGAGAGTGGCTTTCAATGATACTCCAACTGCTATTTTCTGGACAGTATGAATCTTTTTCCCTGAAACTATCTCCTTTAATTGAACATAACTCTCTTTCTCAGTTCATCTCATCACCTCTTAATGTTTGTTTGCTTGCAGGATTATGTTGCAACCAGGTGGTATAGGGCTCCTGAGTTGTGTGGATCCTTTTTTTCCAAGGTTCACTATATGTTATGACTTATGACTATTATTTAAGATCGTTGGCCAATTTTATCCAAGATGATTTACCCCTTCTTGATATGATTTACTAAGTTAAAAAGATTTATTTTAAATGATGAATGTTTCAAATAGCAATTTTAAATTTTAACTGTACTAAATAATATATGTAGAACTACTTTTTCCCACTTAAGTAGGTTGGCTTCATAGATCAACAGGAATCAGTGCCTATCATTGTTTCATAGTTTAAAGCAGTAGCCAGTAAGTTGATCCCGTTTATGAAATGAAGATGGACAATGTTTCTATGCTTCTGTGTACCTTAATGATTTATTATCTTATCCTGGACCTGGACTTGGTAAACATATTTAGTCATAAACTTTTGTTTTTCAGTATACACCAGCTATAGACATATGGAGCATTGGCTGCATTTTTGCTGAACTTTTGACCGGAAAACCTCTTTTCCCTGGGAAGAATGTTGTCCATCAACTAGACCTTATGACTGATCTTCTTGGAACTCCATCTCTTGAAGCAATTGCTAGGGTCTGTTGTTCAGTTTCCCTTCCTTTTAGCAATTTTGATTGTTCTATTTTGTTACTCAATGCAACCTTGGTATTACACTAAAAGGTACGAAATGAGAAAGCTCGAAGATATTTGAGCAGCATGCGAAAGAAGAAGCCAGTTCCTCTCACGCAGAAGTTTCCTAATGCAGACCCCCTTGCTCTTCGTTTGTTAGAAAAAATGTTGGCATTTGAGCCTAAGGATCGGCCTACTGCTGAAGAGGTTAGATCTTGATGTCCATCTGTCTATAGTTCACATTCTCTGTTATATCTGGTTAATAGGTTATCATGTATCATGTGTATAATAATGTCAGGCTCTAGCGGATCCATATTTTAAAGGCTTGGCCAAGGTTGAGAGAGAACCATCTGCTCAGCCAGTTACCAAGATGGAGTTTGAATTTGAGAGACGCCGGATAACAAAGGAAGATGTACGAGAGCTTATATACCGAGAGATTCTGGAGTACCATCCGAAGATGTTGAAGGAATTTCTAGAGGGATCAGAGCCAACAGGTTTCATGTATCCAAGGTATTGTCTAAATGTCTATCCAAATTTCTGTTTTGCACCTCATTAGCACTTCATGAACAACATATTTGGGTGTTGGATTCACTTGATATTTTTGCTTAACAGTTCATAAATTTGGACACTGGTCGGTTTTACAATTTTCATTTTTGCTCATTAAGGAGCCTATGTTTACAGTACCGTTTTAGTTAGATGTAAGTCATGTAACTCCTATATTCAGAATAGAGTTATGGCTAAAATTATCAAATTTATTGAAGTACAAAAGAAAATGCTATGACAAGCTTCCAACATATACCAACAAAACAATCTCCATTGCTTTTTCTCTTAAGGTTAAAAGCCACATGCCCACATGATTTTCAAATTTCATATTAAGTTCATAGATATATGAAAATAACTGATATATGGATGCTTACTAATGCGCGTGTCTTGCTATTTTTCTTCTTTTTAAAAAAAAATAAAAATAAATTGCATCATATGTTTGTTGAGATGTAATTTTAACTGCAAATTCATCATTTACGGGATTGTAAATTTGTGATTTTCAAGCATATTTAATTTTAATTGATGTGTTTTGGAATTGCCTAGTTTTGTTACTTTAATTTCTGTTAGGTGTAATATTAGCTTTTGTTTTCTTTTCCAAATTGTATTTTGAATAGTGCTGTGGACCACTTCAAGAAACAATTTGCATATCTTGAGGAGCATTACGGCAAAGGGGGGACTGTTGCTCCACCTGAGAGGCAACATGCATCATTACCGAGGTATCCTAATTTTCTGTTACTAATTTTTGAAATTGTTCCTTTCTTCTTTGTCCATTGTTCTTTTATCTTGTCAAATTCCAATATAGAATAACCCCTTTATCTGCTTTGGAATTGCCAACTTCGGTGATTTGTTGCTGTACATGCAGGCCTTGCGTATTGTATTCAGACCACTCCATGCAGAATACATCTGAGGTTGCAGATGACCTATCCAAATGTTGCATCAAAGAAGTTGAGAAACAACCCATAGATAGGAGTAGTGCTATCCCTATGTCTCGGCTTCCTTTACAAGCACCGCAAAATATTCAAGGTGTGATGATTTACTTTAGTATACATTTTGCCCCTTCTCTGTCTCCCTTTTGTTCTTCCTATCTATGTTACACACATGGCTGACATTATCTGATAGAGTGTTGTGCCGTCCTGAAGCATGTTTCCTTTTAATTCATCTCTTTTAATCTTTGCAAACATGTACTTCTTTCTTCAGCCACATGGTGGAATTTTGTGTGAATGGCTGATAGCTACAAGTTTGTATAGAAGAAATGCTGAAATAGAGCTGTGGAATTCTTTTATTTTATTTTATTTTTTATGTTTTTTGTAATCATATTCTTTATTCTAGCTGCACCTTATTGTATCCATATACATGCACATAAGCAAGCACATTCACAAGATTAGGCTACAAAATGTCTGGCAGAATATAAATACTGTTATTCCCAAAAAAGAAAAAAACTGGCTTATAGAATATGGTAATATTACATATAGATTTAACTTGGTACAATATAATTTTTCATCTAATATTACCTACAGATTTAAAGTACCATGATGCTATTATCATCCAATATACATTTGTGGTTCCCTTTCTGTAGGTGTTGCTGCAAGGCCCGGAAAAGTTGTTGGTTCAGTAATGCGTTACAACAACTGTGGGGTAGCAGTGACGGCCGAGGCCGAACAGCGGAGGGTGGTCAGGAATCCATCTGTTTCAGCTCAGTACACAGCATCAAGCTGTTCATATCCTAGGAGAAACCCAGGCTATAAAAATGAGAGGGGGACAGAGGAGGATGGAATTGAAGGTTCAAATGGACTGCAGCCAAAGCCTCAATACATGGCAAGAAAAGTGGCTGCTGCTCAAGCTGGACCTGGTGGTCAGTGGTATTGATAATGAATTATATTGAATCTATGTGGCCAACGAGAGCCTTGTGTTGTGCCATGAAACTCTGATAATACCCGAGTTTCATGTGCTATGCCTAATGTTGATCATCTGAACTGAAATTTCATATTTGAAGTAACAAAGGGGAAAGCTTAAGGTACTCAAAGTCCTAATGTTGAAGTATCTAGGGGATGATTTCTAATTCACACAATTTGCATGGTCAAATTTGAAGGGTTCTCATGGTCCAATTGATGATTTTCTTGCACTCTAATTTGCTACTAACAGAGTACATGAAAGATCTGAAAAGCCATGAACTTGAAGGCAGACCGGTTGCTTCATTGCAGAATTGAAGTTGTTACTTTTACCCGAGTATTACTTGGGTACCAATACCAAGATAATGTATTTTCTTCTTCTTTTTTTTTTTTTTAAATAAAAAAACTTATAGGCAAACTGCCAAAGTCATATTCTCTTGTCTCTTTCTCTGGGGGTATCTTTGGTGTTATCAACTTAATTTGGTGCAACAAAAGAAACGAAGTGTTGGTCCCCAATGAATGTTAACTCCTTGTTTCACAGGTTTGCTTACCGAATTCCACGTGTGCACTCTGATATTTCCCTGCAAGTATTTTCCTCAGCCTATGAATTACAAGTGCTTGTCGTATCTTATTATGGGTGAACGTGGGTACACACTTTTATGCCGTTACACAGAAAACAACACAAGATAAGGAGACGGTTTTCTATGCAGGCCCTATTTGGGGGATGGAGGGGTTCAGTTCCTCTGTCATTCAGACTTTAGAATACAAATGCAGCAAAGTCGTTGCTCACATCATCAGATAACACTTTAACTCATCAATCTCATTCATGACATCTTTTTCGATAACATCCTCTATTCGCCAAGAAGTCTTAAACCAAGACAAGAACAGTAATAGAACAAGAGTATGTTTGGTTTATGATTTATCATCTAACTTATTGTGTATGAACTCCAAGGCAAAATCCAACAGTTCAATGGAAACTGAATGCAAAAGGAAGGTTTTAGATGTTTTTGCAAAAGTTATTTTGCCACTAACATGTTTGTAATGGTAAATCAAACATACACTGAACCATTCAAGTTCAAAACAGTCACACTTTGACTGGTCTAGTGACATTTTTTCCAACTATACAGAGGCGGAATTAGGGAGAGCTAGGGTGGGCAACTGCTTCTCCTAAAATTTGAAATTTTGAAAATTTGAAAACAAATATATGTGTATATATATATATATTTTAAAAACTAATAAAAATAAAAATAAAACGAAAATAAAAGAAAAAATAGAAGAAATAAAAAATATTAAAAAAAGGTGAAAGAAGAATGAAAAAAAATATAAAAAACTTAGTAAAAAAAGAAAAAATATTAAAACAATGAAAAGGAAAGAAAACATAAAAGAGGAGAAAAATAAAAAAAAAAGGAAAGAGAGGAGAAAAATAAAAAAAAAGAGGAAAGAAAATGTAATAAAAATAGGGAAAAAGATAACAGAAAAATAGAAAATGCAAAGGAAGATGATAAAATAAAAAAAAATAAAAAAAATAAAGAAGAAGAGGGAGAAAAAACACTATAAAAGGAGAAGTTTAGACACATAAACGCAAGCGAAGGAGAAAAATAAGACACAAATCCCTAGAGAACAAAAGGAGTAAAAAAAATTGTGTCATTTGGTATTGCAACCAGAAAATGATTTTAGGTATCATCTCATTCCTTTTTTTTTTTTCCTTTTTCCTTTTTTCTTCTCCCTTTTTTCGTTGTTTAGTTATTTACTCAAGGGCTAGCAAAAACTAGAAAGTTCATTATTTACCCTCTTATTGATAGAGTGATTAGACTTGTACTTACTCTTTCAGTTTCTACTGTTGAAAATTTTTTATCAACTATGAAGATAATCAAGACCAGACTTCGAAATAGAATGAAAGATCAATTTCTTGATGATTCTTTGATTACATATATTGAAAAAGAACTTGTTTTGAGTTTTAGCATGAATTCAATTATAAATGATTTTAACAATATAAAAATATGTAGAGTAAGAATCAAGTAAAGTGATCTAATTTCTGTAATAGATTTTTTTAAATTTTTTTTATATATATTAGATTTGTATTATCTTCGAAATACTTTTATTTATAATGTAATTTTTTTTATGTTTATCCTCTTTTAATAAAATTTCTGCGTGCGCAGTTTTCCATACTCTAATTCAATAAAATTGTTGAATTTTAGTATGGTTATTTAAAAAGTTATGTTGAAGATGATTTCTAACTAATTGATGACAAAATCTTTTACGCAGGAGTTAGTAGTTTTCATAATACAGCGAATCAATATTTCTATGAAATAAAATCCAACGAAGTGATTTTTCTATCAAACAGTATTGCATGTAAAGAAGAAGGATATTTCTAAGAAAGTAAAAATCTAATGAATAGATTTTTTTTTTCGATTCAGAAACAACACGTTTAGAAGCAAGATTCCAAAACCTTAGTCAACAACAACAGTGAGTTAGTGCACCAGAATAGCGTTCTGAGTATAAATATCAAGATGTAGAAAGTATAGTCTTAATTATATTTTATACTAAACCTCTTCTCATTTCCTCAATCTATCTCATGTGGACGAGCAGTAGTATTTACAGTGAGTGCTCAATGCTCCGCAAGCTCCTCTGCACCTCTCTTCCCCGTCTTCCACTAAAACCCCAATCTTCCTCTTTAACCATTCTCAACTCCTCCCCTACCCAAAATCAAAAACAAAAACAAAAACCCTTATCTTCCCACACCATCAAATCCTTCTCCACTTCTAAAATGGGGGACGGGCGAAGACCCTTATCCGTTCCAATCCCCACTTTGGAAAAAGCAGAACGCTCCGACCTTCTCCGCGCCCTAGAAGCTTCCATGGGTTCCCCTTTCAGCTCGGAGCCTCTCTCCCCAAACCCTAACTCTCTCATCATCGTCATCAGCGGTCCCAGCGGCGTCGGCAAGGACGCCCTCATCGCGCGCCTCCGCGACGACTCCCGCCGCGCCCTCCACTTCGTCGTCACCGCCACCACCCGCCCCCGCCGCCCAGCCGAGGTCGACGGGAAAGACTACATCTTCGTCTCCAAGGAAGAGTTTCTCGGGATGGTGGAGCGGGAGGAGCTGCTGGAGTATGCGCTGGTCTACGGTGACTACAAGGGGATCCCGAAGCAGCAGATTCGGGAGTGTCTCGCGAAGGGCTGCGACGTCGTTCTGAGGGTGGATATTCAGGGTGCTGCCACGCTGAAGAAGGTGCTCGGGAAGTCGGCGGTGTTTGTGTTTGTGGCGGCGGAGAGCGAGATGGCGTTGGTAGAGAGGCTCGTGGACCGGAAGACGGAGACCGTGGAGTCGTTGCTGGTGAGGATTGCTACTGCCAGGGAGGAGATGAAGCATGTTAAGAATTTTGATTATGTTGTGGTCAATGCTAAAGGGAAGCTTGATAATGCGGTCAAGTTGATGGAGTCTATTATTGATGCTGAGAAAGCTAGGGTTTCTCAGAGGACTCCACTTTTATAACAGACATGCACATGGTATACCTAATTTGTTTTTATCTTTTTCTGAGTATGTGCAATTGAGGATTCGTGTTTTATGTGAAATTTTCGTGCTCAGTAGAATGAATTTGTTTGCATTTGACTGATTTGATTCATTGGTGAGGTCATTGAAGAATGAAATTGTCATGTGTGTTTCACTGTGGAAAGGATTGGTGTTTCTGAGGAAATGGCAGCTCCCCCCCCATTCCCTTTTTGCAACCTGTGATATCCCATTCTTTGGTAAACAAATTTGGAGTGACATGTCAATGTCTGTCACATCATACTAACTCTAGCTTAACATGTTAAGTTGTTAATATTAATTCAAAGATGTAATTTGTGGTAAAAAATTAATTTTGTTGAGATTGACATACTGCAGGATATATTATATAGAAATGTGCAGAACATTGACAATGAATTGAATCCTAGGATATATTCAAACCAATGTTTAGTATGTTCTAAGTTCTCCACAAAACTCAAAATATCTCAATTAAGCAAAAGCATCTAAAGAGGGATATCCATGCAACATATGAAGTAGCTGTTTGTTGCATTAGTAGTAGTTATCCATACAACGTACTGACAAAATTCAGTATTTTGCATGGACTAGCTTGTACGTGAGTGATATCATCTCATTGCATGCTTCATTGAGATGTGCCCAAAGGTATTTGATAGTGAAATTTGGAAAACAAAAAGGTATTAGGTACGTACTTGTGTGAGCATGTGGTAAAGTTAGATAGTTGACAGGCTTAGATTAAAATTGGGGGCCTGCTACATACTCTAAAATTGGATTGATATAAGTTGCACATAGTTTGTGAATGGAGAAGGTCACTACATTAAATGTCAGAAACACATTTTGCAAAGTGAAATGTTGACATTATGAATTCAAATTTGAGATTATCTCAGTTCATAGTGTGAGATTCTTTTTATTATGGAGATGCATGCTATACAGGGGTAAGTTTATTTTTGCTGGACCTGCTTATTATTCTTGATTATAAATAACAGTATTTGCTATATTTATTTATTTACTTTAATAAAATGAATTTTTCCTTACAATTTTTTATTATATGTGTTGATATTGATTGTGGTACATCAAATATGACATGTGGCAGTATGCTGTAGCTCCTTGTATTATAAAGAACTTACTTATATTCTTAATCATTAATATTTTTTGAATTGCTATTTCCTTTATTTTCTGGGCTAACATAAGTCACTTGAACCTTGTGTTTCTGGTACTTGTAACCAAAGATAAGCACCAATACTTTAAAATAGTAGCAAAATCTGTGCCAGTATTGATGTTGGACACTTCACAGATACCTGGTACTCCTAGTTTTGTTTTACAGTTTTTTCAGTTCTATTTTTTGAACTTTTATATCAATATAGGCAAGACTTCAACAATAATTGGACAAATGATAGTATTCTATTATTATGTTTACAATGATTTATGCTAACTGATAAAACATTGTTTATCTCTTTTGATTTCATATTTGAGTTTTTAATTGAATTTTAACTATTTTTATTTGTTGTATAGTTGTACTTGTCCTGTAATTTTAAGAATTGCCATATTTCAGTGTCGGCATCATGTTGTATCTGTGCTTTCTAACTTGTAACCTGCATGACATAACTGACTGTATTGTTAATATTACCTTTTCCCTGTAGGTTTTATGATGGATAACAAAATGGGTTGGTGATTTTTATTTGTGAGCTCTGCTTGCCTGTGACGAGCTTGATGCACATTTCCTACAACTGGTGTCATGGGAAGACATGTTGTGAGTAATGCTTGTGGTGATTCTTCCAATACTGCCTTAAATGAAGTACAAGTTCTTGGTGAATAGAAATTTTAACTACAATGTCTAATATCATTTGTTTATTTTATTCGGTGATCTGGTTGGAAATAGTTATCTAGGAAGCATATTGAATTTTGGATGAAACAGTGAACTGAATTGACACAGATAGCCTTGATACCTCGTGTAATCCTTCTTATGAACTGATTCAAAAAGCCAGTGGCTCAAACTTAATCTAATAGGTTTTTATGCATATATACTGGGTTCTACTTTTCCTTTCTCCTCCTCTCATTCACTCTTAGGTTAAACTGCAATATTTAGGTATGCTTGGAGAACAGATAGGAATGAATCAATTTTTATACTTGTTCTAATTCACAATAAAGAAGGTGGAAAATAAGATGGTTATAAATTATTTCCATCTTTTCTTTGTATATTTACAATTAGAGTTTGTGAACAGTGAAATAAAGATCCTAGTCGTTCTTATGTCACATTTGTTATTACCTCTTCAATTTAATATTTTAGTGGCATAATTTTGCTCTCATCCGTGAATTACACGAGTCATATATGATTTGGGTTGAAGATTCAATCCTTATTTTTTCGTTTACTGACATGGATTTGATGTAATGTATTTTTGAAGTTACTTAAAACGTGTTAGCGATGTAAAATTTGAGTATTTTGCCCTAGTTTATGGGTCTAAATCTCTGTATAATTATTGTACTTAAAGACTGTTGCTGTTTTTATTATTTTTTTCCTCGCCGTTTACCCTTTGTTAAGAAGTATTTGCCGTGGAAGACATGACTTTATATCAAATTGAAATGGTAGAAGATAAATTGTTAAAATTCGGTTATTAGAGGAATGAATGGATCGGATCGAAAACATTGCTCAAGCATGAGTCTTCTCCAGAATCTCCACATATTCGAAATTAGGAATCTCCTCCAAATAATGGAAGAGGGCAAATTTGGCCTCCTAGACCCTGCAGTATCTGCGTGTCGTGTAGTTACCTACTTCCCTCTCCATATTCACCTAAAAAAACAGAAATAGCAGAGGAAAGGGATAGGTGGGTTGGTAAAAGATTAGAATTCATATATCATGATGAAATGATGATTACATCCTAATTTTAAAGAACTGTAGCTGAGAGATATCTCATTTCATATTCCTAACGTATTGGATAAATGAGGGTTATTGCAACTTCTACCATAAGTTCTTCTGGTTTTTAGCATCGCCCTTGTATGGTGCAAAGGTTATTGTCTTCACAGAAGTTTTAGTGTACTCTGGTCATTAAAACCGTAGCGTTCACAATGATGTGTCAATAAGGGTTGACTATGGACCCGAATTGTTTGCTGCAGGAGCAGAGTCAGAAGTTTAATTTTTCTTATAAATTGTTCACATATATAACAATAAGAAATTTAATAATATAATTTAAATTTTTTTGAGTAAAAGAAAAACTTCCTTTCTCTAATTGTAGATAATTTAAATTCGTTTACTATTGTGGCAAATGTATTGAACATAAAGGAAATTTCAAATATTGTTTTAGTCATTGTAGTTTTTTAAATTTTGGTTTTAATCTTTATACTTTATTCGTTTGTTTTGAATTCCTATAATTTCAAAATTAGGTCCGTGGTGCAAAAACCAAAATCCAAATGTATGCACGATAAGTCGATGACAGGCTAATTTCTAGTGATTTTAAAATTTATAGAAAATCAGCCGATCAATTTTTATTTTATAGAAAATCAAATTTAAACTTTTAAATTATAAATACTAACTATTTTTTTAATCAAATATAGATACTAAATGTATTTAAATCGTAAACAAAAGAAAAACTAAGCACATATTTATAAAAAGTCTAATGTCAATTGTAAAAAATTTTAATTGTTATTCAATTACAAATCATAGATTTAATTGTTTTAAGATAATTATCTAAAAAATTAATAAATTTATCATACATAAATTGTAATTAAATAAATGTGTAAAACTTTTTACTGGTGTAAAACCTTTTTTGTCATTTATAAAACTTTAAATTTTAGGAAATAGTAGTTTTTTAAAAAGTTTTATCAGAAAGTAAAAAAAAAATCCCTTGTGAAATAAGTTGGATGAAAAAATTTAAATCTAAAAAACGATTATTATTAAAACAAAATTGTAACAGTAGCATGACGAGAGGTTAGTCTTAACATCGAAATTGTGGACAAAAAACATATGATTTTTCAAAAATATAGAAAAACAATTGATTTAAAAAAAAAGAGAGAAAATTAAAATATATTTTATACGGTAATTGAAATAATAAATTAAAATGAATAAAAATTGAAACAGAGCAGAAGGAAAGGAACATCACATACTAGATAGAGCATCATCCCCTTTGCAAATAAATAAATAAAAATATCTCCACTAACTTAAGCTTGTAGCATATATCGCAGCTCTGTTTTACGTGTACGCGTAAAATAAAACCAAGATATTCCACAAGCATAAACTTATGGCCTGGGTTCTTTTAAGGAACCCAAAGAATCTAGATTTCATTATTGTGAGGTCCTTAATTATTTTCTCTTTTTCTTTTTTTTGCTTTCTTCTTTGGCCTCCCTTTTCTGCTTCACCTTCTTTTACTTTTCCCTTTTTGCCTACGCTTTCTGGGACCCAAAAACGAAAATGAAAGAAGACATGACAAAGACCCTAATTTGTTACAGAACAGCATATTGTTCCTCACATGGATTCATTGCATTAATAGTGTGCTATCTCTATCTCTCCCTTTTGATCAAGGAATAAAATAAAGATAAAAAATTAAATTCCTACACGAAGGTGTGAGAAATTGATAAATTAGATCTTTCAAAAAATGAAAAATTTAAATTTAATCTTTTAATATACAAAAAATGATAAATTAACCATGCAAATAATTTAATAATAAATTAGTCTCTAAATTTTATAACTTAATGTCAAATTGATCATAAAAAAATTCAACTTATTATTAAATTAACTATTAAACATTACAATTTAATGACAAAATAGTTTTACAAATTTAACAATTAATTTGTTGCACATTTAATAACTAAATTTATATTTTATCTTTTAAGGATTAATTTATCTTCGCATCACACTTTCGAGAACAAATTTGACAATTAACTAATAAAATAATATATTGTCATTGGCCCTTAAATACATTTTTGGTCTTTACAATTTAGATTTTTTTTATTCTCATCTTTACAGTTATTTTTTTTCAATTTAATTCTTACAAAATGTATTTATTTTATTTTTCATCCTTAAAATACTATAGATATCATTTTGAATAGTAAAAAAATACTTTAAAAGTGAAAGAAAATGTTAACTAAAATATTTCAAGAATGAACAATAAAATAAACATATTTTGTAAGGAGTAAAACAAAAAAAAAATAATTTACAACGAAAAAAAAACACTAAATTACATGAATAAAAAAATATATTTAAGCATCATTTACGAACAGAAATAACTTTTACCACTAATTTATGGACCAGAGGCTAGTCCCAACTGTTATGCAGTTAGTTTTAGGCCTATAATTCTCAAAAGTTAGTCAATGGGGAAAAAGGTTGTCTTATGTATTTTATTTTGGTTGTTGTTCTGGAGCCACAATTGGGCTTATGTCAAGGCCCAATTAGTTAGCGATATGTAAACCGATCATAGCCCGATATTGGGATTCAACGAATATGGACTAAAGACTTAGTCCACTCAGGTAGTTACTAACGTGCAGGTAGAGGCCGGGAATATAGTAACCACTCGTGCACGATGCAGTTGGCCAACGGTCAGGTATTCTATCTATAAATATGGCTTGCTCGTTGGTGAAAGGTACACATTCACTCTAGCTCTCTCTTTCAATTACACTGAGCACACACCCCACTCCCAATTTCGTGTATCTCAGTGATCTCCTGCTTCAAGGTATCATCCCCTATTGATATCCTTGGATTTGCAG
>PYAF01004279.1:1870278-1882341 GCA_007407185.1 Glycine tomentella | reverse complement strand
GTTGTGTTACTATTTAATTTAATGAGAGACTTCCTATATATATTTTGATGTCAAAGACCTAATATTTTCAAGTTAAATATTTACACGTTGTCTGATAATGAGTAACTCAATAATAACTACACAAATAAACTCTAATACTATCTTTCGCATAATTCAATGACCAAAAGTTACCGGATAAAATGATCTTCTGCTTATTTATACTATTTTAATCATACTACTATGTGATAAGAACAAATGGTCATCAGACCCATTCCAATAAAGCAACAATAATGGTAGCTAAATAATGCACTTTATACTTTGCATTTTTGAATTAGATGCTGGAGGCTCAATAACCAATATTTCCCTTTTTTATACAAGATGGGTAGCACGCATGAGCAACGTAATTAGCCACAAAAAAAAACATAAGCTACGGGTTTCGAAAGTAACTCGTTTTTAATGAAAATTCATGAGTCATGTTAGAGTGTGATAATGATCTATCCGTGCACTCCAACTCCAAGCGACATATTGAAACCAATCATAAGGAAGCTGATTTTTGTGCGTAATTTTCTGTTACTTTACACATTCACATGCTCTAATTTTGCATAAAGCTTCATGCAATTCTTGTGGGGAAGACTCTCATCTACATGGATTCTACACACGAATCAGTTCCTGCATACATTTTCTAATATAAAATGTGGAGTAAATAAAAAATAATGTGAGAAGATTTTTTTTTTTTTTTTTTTATATATAATCTCTTACGGAAAAATATGTATACATTAGTTGGAATGTATATACCTGCCTAAAAATATCTACTTGATTTTTACATTTTCCTTTTTCTGAGTAAAGAAAGATGGAAAACATATTGAAAGGTATGACTTAATGTTATTATTATTTTATTAGAAGGATTTAAAAGGAAATAAAAAGTTATTTAATATAAGTTGTCTAACGTGTAAATGTTGTGTTACTCTTTTTTTCTTTTTTACTGCAAATGTTCGGTTACTTTGTGGGCTTAAGTAACCCACTCTTTTTAAATTTAGACTACAGTTTGAGAGGAAAGATTTCTCAGTAAAGACATTCAGTCAAATTTTTTTATGAATATTAATTACCGATGAATAATCTGCATCAATATCACGAAGATTAAAAAAAGTTAGATTATAGTTTGTGTGAAATAATTTTTTACTAATAGAACGAAATTAACTTAATTCCAACAGATACCAAAAATATGTCTACTTATTATTTTTTATAGATGGTAATCGTAGCATAGACTAATAATAATAAATAACAATAATATCTCACGTGTGCTCAACAAAACATTTGGAGATAAATTATCAGCTGACAAACTACAACTCGTATTTTTTTTTTTTTTTCACTTTTGCCAAGTCAACCAATACTTTTGAACAGAGAATTAATCACGCATGGCATGGGTTGAGGTGGACTCCTGCCAAATTGTAGATAGAGAAATACATATGGTTTTGTAATTAATTTTTAATAAACTTCCACTATAAAAAGTATATGTTATTTTTTTAATATAATCACTGTATTTTTTTATCAGAATCAAATATGTACTAAAGTATGAAAATAGGTTTAAATAAAAGTAAAAGCTTCACACACACAGCAATGATTCTATTTAGTTTTAATTGATTAACTTTGAGAAAAAAAATCTGTTCAATTTTTTTAAAGCTTATTTTGAATATATTGCATGTATAGTGATGTTATATCTTCTTATAAATACTCTTGTAAATAATAATTTTACTGTTTTATTAAAAATATTAAATATAAAAGTAAATATATTTAATGTCTTGAAAATATTTTAGGCTCTGAATTATGATAACGACCGTGCTTTTTACATCATTTCTCAACAGAATCAACGTAGAAAAAGTTCTATTGGTCCCAACATATTTACTTTTTACATTCTTTTTTACTAAAAAAAGTATTTTTGATCTTGTGTAAATTAGGTGCATTTCTATTCATTTTCACATTAAGATCATGATTATGAGCATTAAAACTACTTTGAGTAGTTTCAAAAAGATGTGTACGATATGATTCTAACGGTGTTTTTTACTTTTTGAAAAATATTTACTGTAAAATTTTACACTTTCATGTATATATATAGTAGGTTTATTAATTTTATAATAATTTCTTATACCTAATATGATTTTTAATTGATTCAAATTATATAAACTATTGTATAATTTTGTTGTATGAATAACCTTTTTTCAAAACACAAACAAGAAATGTTTACTTCTCCTTACTGCCAGTGCCAGAACTTCCATTTCTCTCCATGTCAGTAAAAAAGTAGAAAAAGACCAATCTGGTTAACGAACAAAATTATTTTGACTTGTTACTCCTTTCAGTTGCAGTATTCCACCAATTAGAACTTGGTGTGAATCTTTGAAGCTGATACATCCACAAAAAAACGTGAGATATCCGCTTCGTCGTGTTATGATACGTACTCGTCCTAGATTGACACTTATAAGAAACTTTCTAGGAAGAGAAAAACAATGCAAGCTTTACAAGAGAGAAAGAAATAAGTTTAACCCTTCCACACGTTACTAAGATTGCTAAAAGCATAAACCAACGACATCTTCGAAAATAGACGGCAAGATAGTGAAGCTTGGCGTCACTCTTTCCCCAACACGCCTCAATATAAACGTGCCCTCTAAGCTCCTCATTCTTGTTCATTCCATTCTTGTATAAAAAAACCCTCTTACCCTTAATCCTTGATAGACACAACACAACACAAAAAACATTCACTTCAAAGTTGCAACATATAATAGCTTTTCATTAATATCATGGATCATAGGCTTTCTGTGAAAATAGAAGGAGAGGGAAATGTTCATCATATACAAGTTGCCGAACTCCACAGGCTAAGCGAGACAAGCAAAACCAGCACAATGTTTGAGCCTCGTGGACTCAGCAGCATTGAGAAGAGAGACAGTGATGCAGCTGATAACCACTCTTTCTCTTCAGCTACAGCTAGAGCACCAGAAAAGAAGCTGACCCTCTTCGCTCTTCGTCTTGCGGTGCTTGAAAAAGCAGCCACTAGCCTTGGAACTCTTGGTTTCATATGGGCAACCGTTGTCCTTCTTGGCGGTTTTGCCATCACTTTGGACAAAACCGATTTCTGGTTCATCACCGTCATACTGTTGATTGAAGGGACAAGGATTTTCAGCAGGAGCCATGAGCTTGAGTGGCAGCATCAAGCCACATGGTCTGTAACTGAAGCTGGAATCAACAGTTTCAGGATGCTAAGGTCCTCCCCAAACTTGCTTCTTCAAAGTATCAAGAGCCTTTTCAGGTCAATTGTAACCAAGAAGCAAAGGAGAGACATGGTGGAGGCTAATGTTACCCCAAGGCATAGGGATAATCATAATACCATTAGCATAAGGACACCAACTCGCATGTGGATTAGTTCAGATGTTCCACTTCTTCCATATGCTAGATGGTTTTTCCTTTCAAGGCATATCAGCAAGCTTTTGTATTGGCTTCAGCTTTTTTCGGCCACGGCTTGTGTGGTTCTTTCGTCAATGAAGCTCATCAAGCATAATTATGGGGAGGTTGCCAAGGGAGACACTGACAAGAGGAACCGGGAGTCAGCTTTGAATATCTTCTATGCCTTGGCTTTGTCTGAGGCTTTGCTTTTCTTGATGGAAAAGGCTTACTGGGAATGGAAGATCAGCTACTGCAAACTGTTGGATGAGGTTAACAAGGAGTGTGGGTTGGGGCCATCGGGGATGGTGTCGATTAGAAGGTTCTTTTATGATGCCTATTCAAGGTGTGTCAATGGGAGCATATTTGATGGGCTGAAAATGGATATTGTCTGTTTTGCTATGGATCTCTTGGCGTCAAACTCACCTGATGAGCAGCTCATCGGAGGAAGAATTCTTCGCCAATTTGCGGTGAGTGAACGGTTTTCTGATGATACCCTTCAGAAGCTTGGAATTTCCATATCTGTAGTGGAGAGGCTAGTTGAGATGTTGAATTGGACAGACCACAAGGAGGAAGAGATTAGGCTCTCAGCTGCAGAGATTTTATCAGCACTAGCTGGCAAGAAGCAGAATTCTCTCCGCATAGCTGGGATACCGGGCGCTATGGAATCGATATCATCTCTTCTCCAAACTAACAGGAATTGCATACATGCAGCTGATGAAATTGGAGAAAAGAAACTCATATTTGAACATCCTAATTATGGCTACTGGACATTTAACCATTTGGGACTCCTCATTCTGAAGAAACTTGCCCGTGATCACGACAACTGTGGAAAGATTGGAAACACAAGAGGCCTGCTCCCAAAGATCATAGACTTCACACATGCTGAAGAGAGGTTGCTGAAGAATGAAAATGTTACACCATCTCAAATTCTGACGGTGAAGAGATCTCTGCAGCTGGTGAAGATGTTGGCTAGCACAACAGGCACCTATGGGAAACATCTTCGAAGGGAGATTTCGGAGATAGTTTTCACAATAAGCAACATCAGAGATATTCTAAGGCATGGAGAGAAACACCCCTTGTTACAGAAACTGAGTATAGAAATTTTAACCAGTCTGGCATTGGAAGAGGAGGCAACAGAAAGGATTGGAGGCACAGGTGGAGTACTTAAAGAATTGTTCAACATATTTTTCAAAGATTGCATTGCTGAAAATCAGAAAGATGTAACCACTGTTGCTGGGGAGGCCCTAGCAATGCTGGCATTGGAAAGCAAGAACAACTGTCATAGGATTTTGAAGTTGAAAGTATTGGAAAGGCTGATAGAGGCATTGAAAGTTCCACTGCTTCGTGTCAATGCCGCTAGAATTATAAGAAATTTATGCACCTACAGTGGATCAGAAGGCTTCAAACAGTTAAGGGGGGTTACAGCTGCAGCACCCACAGTAAGTGTTATCTATCATCATAGTTTTAGGCTAGTAACGTGAATTTATGTAGTATGTTTTTGTTGTATGCTTCAAACTCAATTTTTAACCGTCGCACAACCCTGCAGGTGCTTCAGGCAATCATGTCACAAGAAAACAAGCTGCAAGAAGTGATGATTGGGCTAGCGGCAAGTGTTTTCACATTCATGACTTCCTCTGAATCAAGCACTGTATTTGAAGAATCTGGGATCACTGAGGCTGAACTGGCAAATAAATTAATCCATATTCTCAAGAAACACCGATATCCTCCAACTAAGGTCCCGAGGATAAGAAGGTTTGTGATAGAGCTGGCAATTTGGATGATGAAAGAAAGAGAAGAAAACATTCATACTTTCAAGGATTTGGAAATGCAGGAGGTGCTGGAGGGTGTCTTAGAGACCACTTCAGAGCTTGAAAGCTTTAATGTTTTCTCCGGTATAGTGGGACTGAGCCGGCACAGTCTAACAATTCACTCACTGGTTGAGACAGCATTGAAGTTGCTGGAAGATAGGTAAATTAATGAATCACAGAACTATATTGCAAAATCAGTAAACCATGTTGATCCAGAGCAATCATTGTAATAGTATACCTGTACATGTGTGTGTAAACTAGTAATTATAGTAAATTCTTTTGGAAGGCTGCCATGTTTGCTTGGGCTGGAAAGATAGCTTGACTCAATGATTTATTCATTTTTTTTTTTCAGATTCAATGTTATTATTTGAATTGAATTATCCATATTTCCTAATGTGAATAAATTCATTCCTTCCTGCATTGAAATTAAAAGAAAAAAAATCCAAATAATATTAGATTTTTCGTTCTTTAGGCCAGACTGACTTGGGAGTAATCTTTTAATTGTTGTTTCTATCCTTGCTCAGATGTCTAACAAGGTTTCACAGTTATAGCAAAGCCGGATGTTGTGGCTTTAGTTGTGGCAGCCAATGAAGTTATTCTAACAATACACCAAACAAGCAAAAAGAGAAAGGGATCTTGAAGAAATTGACATTATTAACTAAACCAAAAAATTTGAACCATTTTCCCTCTGGTCCATGAAAAACATAATGAACTAGTATAATTCTCTAAAATAAACAAAACAAAATACATTGAAACGGAACCACCGCACCAAGTGTAAAAAAATAGTCACATCATAGAATCCTCCTAGAATATTGCTCTCAGTCCCTACTCACGACTTATTTACAAATTACTGGGAAAAAGATGTTGTAGAATTTAGACCAACATCCTAGGCCATCACTTTGGAAACAACTCCTGCACCAACTGTTCTGCCTCCCTCTCTCAAAGCAAATCTTTGTCCTGTTTATAAATAAAGTAACTACTGTCAAATCATATTGTTGAATGTAGCCACAAACTAAACAAAAGTTGCAAGTAAAGACAATGCAGAGACAATTATAACTAAAATTCTAGACCTTCCAAATTCGTCAAAAAGCAATTGCAACACATTAACTTTTAGAGGATATATAACTGGAAGAAAACTTAGTTTCACAGAATTAAAAGAACATAAAGGCTACACATTTAAATATATAGATTATTAGTTGAATCCACTTCGTGTACTTGCCCTGTAGTCTGTAGTTAGTACTAATTAAAGTTTAAAGATGCTTTATCAATTTCCAATTTTACTAGGGCATCAATTTGCAAAATGCAAATAATTAATAAACTAGAGACAATATGAAACAAATAATATATAGGTGGCCTATTGTAGATAATGCAGCATCTAGGATTCAACCTACCTATTTCAAGAGGAACAGGTGATATCAGCTCAAAAGTTGCAGTCACATTATCACCAGGCATAACCATCTTGACACTTTCCGGTAATTCCACCTTTCCGGTAACATCTGCAGTCCTCAAGTAACACTGAGGCTTATAATTAGAGAAAAAAGCAGTATGACGGCCACCTTCATCTTTTGAGAGGACATAAATCTCTGCTTCAAACTTCTTATATGTTTTAAATGCACCAGGTTTGGTCACGACCTGTATTTTTCATCAATAAAAAATTTAGAAAAAGGAAAAGAAAAATAAAATTGGTTCATTTTCATAAATGGAATGACCCTCATAAAACATAATGAAATGAAATAGTGGTTACAGATTTTCATATGAGCCCTCATTAATTACAAAATTTAGCAAGAACTCATCTTTTCACTTCAAGAATGAGACAATTACCATATTTCCACTACCATATTAAGTTTTAGATCAATGCTGAACATAAATTTCATATGTTAATATTACTTTGCACTTTGAATTCGTTCCACTCACCATTCCTCTCTGTACATCATCGCGCTTCAGACCACGTAGAAGAAGTCCCACATTATCGCCAGCCTTGAAATAGACACAAATATTTAATTATCCATTAATCCAAATCCAGGTAAAAGGAAGGAAGGAGAGATGGTAGTGTGATTTTACTTACTTCCCCTCGATCCAAAATTTTCTTGAACATTTCCACACCAGTTACAGTAGTCTTCAGAGGTCCACTCTGAACACAAAGACTGATAAATACAAAAGCATATACTATAAAGCAAAACAGTCATTAACATGACATGATATATTTGACTTCCATGTCTACCTGTGTTAGTCCCAATACTTCAACCTCCTCACCTACTTTGATGGTGCCTTGTTCAATACGACCAGTCACAACAGTTCCACGCCCCTTTGCAGAAACCAAACATGGTGGAAGGAACACATCAAGCAGTTGACAACATATGTAAAGTAAATATAAACAAATTATTTAAGAAATACAATCAGAATACAGTAAGGCTAAAGAAATGTCATTTTATTAGATTATCATAATAAGGAAAGTGTTTGAACTGAATTATTGTAATTCCTAGAAGAAAAAAATAGTATACAAAGGACTACAAGTTCTGGTTAACTAACTTTGTACTGTGTTAAAAGCTGAAGTCTCTTGCAAGAAAAACTTGAAAATAGTAGATAGAAATATGGACGACACCAATGTCCAGAAATTGCTTTGTATTATGAATATGATATTTCAATAAGAATTGTTCTGATACACATAAGTTATGATCTTTAGGTGCTTACCTGAATTGAGAAAACATCTTCTACTGGCATTAAGAAAGGTTTGTCAAGTTGCCGCACAGGTTCCGAAATGTATTCATCCACAGCATCCATTAGTTTTAAGATAGCCTTCTTTCCAAGTTCTTCATTAGTTCCCTGCAATGCAGACAGGGCAGAACCTCGTACAATTGGAATATCATCCCCAGGAAATTTGTAGAAATTAAGCAGTTCTGCAAAAATGTTGTTTGTCAAAAGGATGGACATCCAATTAGTAGAATATATAAAAGAAACATTCTGTTAAGTGGTAGATGTAGAATATAAAAGAAAACTCTGATAAGTGGTAGGTTAATTTTTCTTCCCATTCAAATAAAACTTTACAACACTTCATACCACGAAGCTCCATTTCCACAAGTTCAAGCAACTCTGGATCATCAACAGCATCAACCTTATTTAGAAAGCAGACCAATGATGGCACACCAACCTGACACGGGAAACAAGAAAAACACCCATGTATGTTTTATATATTACAGTTTTGGAATGTAATTATATTTTATAAAAACTGAGTTCTACTTTCACATATTGACAAAATAAGCTATCAACCTGACGAGCAAGCAGTATATGTTCCTTTGTTTGAGGCATTGGCCCATCAGGAGCAGAAACCACAAGAATTCCACCATCCATTTGTGCGGCTCCAGTTATCATGTTCTGTAATTTCACCAAATGAATTAATTGAAGATGGAGTCTATACAGACATGAACATGTACAGGAGCATCAAATAATCAATCATGCAAAAATAAATAAGATCACACATTCTTCAAAGTAATACAATACATATTCATTCAATTCAATATAGAAGGAAAAGCATAAGGGTCATAATTCACACCAAGAAAATTGACTCATAGAAATAAATAATAATAATAATAATAACAATGAACCATATAGATGCTTTAACAAAGTCTGTCCCCATTCCAACTAACCATACCTTAACATAGTCTGCATGTCCTGGGCAATCAACATGGGCATAGTGCCTCTTTGCTGTCTCATACTCTACATGAGCCTGTAAGATCAAGAGAAGTTTACAAAATTTTATTAATAAAACAATTAGTTCTGTATCATTCACAACAGCATAATTGGAGTATGGACTTAGAAAAAAAAAACAGTGATCTATCTCTCACAGTCGCAATAGTAATCCCTCTCTTCTTCTCCTCAGGAGCCTTGTCTATGTCCTCAAAGGCAATGGCCCTGGCTTTACCTTCTTCAGCCAGCACCTGTTCCACAAAATCAATTCACGTACACAAATATTGTCAAACTCAAACACAAGACCAATATCACAAAATGTTTATGCCAAAAAGAAATTGAAATTAAAGGTAGAATTCCACTATTTAAGAATCAGGACACGGAAATCAAGCCAAACCTTGGTAATTGCAGCAGTCAGTGTGGTTTTCCCATGATCAACATGCCCAATTGTGCCCACGTTAAGATGGGGCTTTCTGGAAAAAAGAACAACAACTTCAACAATGAAAAAGAAACACACATTAAACAACCCTCATAATTAATAGCATGCAAAGGAACAAGCAATAAATATCTCTGTATTTCTATTTTCACACACATACCCAGTGCCTCCACAATTAAGGACTGACTGAAGGTGAATTCATATATAAAAAACATATATTATCCTGAAGGATATACAAGTGCTCAAACTGGTTATTTGGGCCAGCGAACTTAAGTCAAATAATATTTTGCTCATACACAATAATCACTTCTACTTTAAATGATTAAAGGTTGCATTTTTCTTCATGTGCATGATCACATGCACGTAAATGAATTAACTACCACATGCAAGGACATGTATTCAAGTAACATAAAAAAGAGGGAAAAGAAGAAAGAATAAGAGAAAAATGGTGTCCCTAGAAAAGGAGGGTCTTTACGTTCGAGCGAAAGTGGCCAAGGATCTCCGTAGAGAAACGAGCTCCAAAGGAGGTGCATTATTGCAGTTTTGGGATATGACGGTGCAAGTTCCACGAGAGAGTGAATGGTAATTAGCATTTGTGAAATGCAAAGAGAAAAGGAGGCGCTTAGAATTTAGGTTTCTGAAAGCAACGGAAGCCATGAGAATATGGATTGCACACCCTTCACACTGAACTGAAGAATAAGGAAGGAACAGAGAGGAGAATAATAGCAACTGAACTGATCATAGTCTAAGTTTGTTACTTTGTTCGTTCTTTATCTACTTGGCGTTATTTTAGCTGACACGTCGTCAACAGAATCCGCAATAATATTCGCAACAGCCACAAAAATATTTCATCAATATAGTGATTTTAGAGATTTTTTTTTTAAAATACTTATCTTTTTTATCTATATTTTTTAAACTACTAGTACAACAATATATACAATATTATATTTTGTGTTTATCTTTTTTTCCATCCTATCATTTATTATATTTCATATTCAAATTTATCTTCTTTTTCACTCTTTCTTTCTCTTAATTATGTATATTTTTTTACAATTTGTTGTACAAGTATAACTTATCTTTTTATTAATTTTTTTTGTTCTAAATTGAATTTCAATATATTTTTATAATTATCATTAACTAAAAACAACATTATATCTATCGTAAAATAATATAATATAATATAAATTATTAACTATAAATTTAAAATATAATGTATATGTTCAAAAACATTTATTTATTTTATCACAAACTTTAATTATATTATAATTTATATATTAAAAAATATTTACTTTTGTTAAAATTTAAGTTGTATATACATGTATATCACAAGTTGGGAATGTAAGACTTATTAAGCTTAATGAAAATTAAAATAAATTTAGAAGGTTAAGGGAGACAAGTAGGGGTGTTCGCGGTCTGGATTGGATCGGTTTTGAAGCAAAAAATCATTCTATCAAATTCCTTCGGTTTGCTCATTTGATCATCCATTCGGTTTGAAATTTTTTTCAAATCCGATTCAATCCAATCTAATTTTTTTCGGTTTAGATTGGATCGGTTTTCAGTTTTTTTAAAAGTCTAAAAATAAATCTTATGAGACTTATTTTTATCAAAATAAGGAGTATCTAATATAAACAAACACATCCATTGAACAAAAATAAACATTATTTTCTAATTTTCATTAGACAAACACGTTCATTGAACAAAATAAGGAGCAATGTATTGGATTTTTTATTTTTGGGCTATGATAGGGAATAGGCCCAAGTAGATAAAGGGTAAGGTATGGTTTACAATTTGATCGGTTTGGATAGGATCGGTTTTCACCGGCCAATCCGAAAGTCGATCTAATCCGGTGAAAATTTTCGATTTTTTTTTCGATTTTCAGTTTTTCGGTTCAGTCACCACGATTTACATCGGTTTGGATCGGTTGATGAACACCCCTAGAGACAAGTATATAAACAAGTTGTTTTTAAAGGTAGAGTAGTGACCAACTAAGTCAAAAAGTATTTGTTTGAATTCATATTTTTCAATTGCTTATTATGACTATTTTTTTTTTGTTTAATTGATAATAATGTTCTTTGTAGCTTAATGTGTATTTGTTATTCAATTCATCTTCATTGATAGTTTTGTTATGTGTTATTAGTGTCATTAGTAATTGCATAGACTGTAAATAATATTTAAATACATTGTTATATGTAGAAATATGAATTTAATTAGAGTACATTAGCAATGTAAAATATTTTACAGTACCACTCAATGATTCATGTATGATAATTAAATTTGTTAATTTTTATAATAATTATTTTAAGAGGCATATCTGAACTAATTTATAATTGGTTGATAGTATAACAGATTTTACATTGACAATGCATGGAAGTTGAACTCTAGAAATTTTTTGTATTTTATATTTATTTCAATTTTACAATTTTCAAAAAAATAAACATACGTTACTCATAAGAATTTCATTTTCAATTTAAATTAGTACATCTAAATTTATTGAGATTGGGAAAATTTCTAAGATTAATAAAAATTGAAAGCTATGAAAACTAATGATTATTAATAGGCAAATGACCTATGTGGTCCTTTATTTTTATTTTTTTAGTTCGATACTTTAATTTTTTAAAAGTTCAATTTTATCATTTATCTTATTTTTTGATTTAGTTTTATCTTTTATCTTTTAAAAAAATTATTTTGGTCATTTATCTTTTTTTTGGTTTAATTTGATCCTTC
>PYAF01004279.1:1853689-1870178 GCA_007407185.1 Glycine tomentella | reverse complement strand
ACTGAACAAAAAATGTTTCATTTAATTAAATGATTAACTAAGTCAATGATAAATAGATTGAATGATCAAATTGAGAAAAAAAAAGATTAAGGATCAAAATTAAATAAAAAAATTAAGATAAATGATCAAATATATTTTTTAAGAAGATATCAAATATATTTTTTAAGATAAATGATTAAACTGAACCAAAAAAATAAAATAAATGATCAAATCAAACTTTTTAAAAAAAATAAAGAATCAAAATATCAAACTAAAATAAAAAATAAGATAAAAACTCAAATAGATTATTTATTCTTATTAATATTAATGAAAATTGATCAAAGAGATAATACATCGAAAGTTCTTTTCAACTAATCTGAAATGTTGACGTGGCAATATTGTATTATTAATTAAATATTGCTTATATATGGGTTCATGTCTCAGACTTTATATATTATAAATAGATTAAAAGAAAAAAAAATAGATATTATCCCCCCACAGTAGTTGAATACAATTACACCAATCTTCGATAAGAAAAATGAAAAAACATTCAAGGAAAAAATCAACAAATCATGCATAAGCATGGCCAAATAATGGGGACTTCCAGAAATTCTAGTTCGACGGGATAAAAACACAACAACTCTCTTACAGTGAAATAATATAAGATGAATGCTAGATGATAATCTAAAGATACAGAACTTGAGTACAAGCAACCTATTTCTTTTGTGGAGCATTTTACAAACTAATGTAGTATATTTTGTAGTTACAAAAGCAATGACGCTCTAATCTTATCGATTGTGACTGTTTCTGAAAAAGTTGAAATCCCAACGTCGCAGTAGGCCATTCAAGACATGGCCTGTTGGATTCTTAATAACAGTTAATGTGGCTTTTGTATTGTGTGAAATGTCTGTGTCTGATGAACTTTGTAAGCTAGCAGAACTATCATCACCAGTAGAAGCACTTTCTGTATCGCCAGACTCGGTGACCGATGAAGTGTCCAATGGTGGTAGTGGTGATGGTATTTTTCTTGATGAAAGACTTGTTACAGGACTTGGAATCACTGAAATGGAATTTGACTCAGTTTTCAAGGGATCCAATGCATCAGATGAAGTGGAAATTGTTTTATCACTTTGGTTGAGTAAAGAAGATTCTGTCTCCACAGGTTTGGAAATCTCATGTGAATTAGAAGCATGTGAGTCATTCTTATCCGATGGCTCTATAGACATGGTACTACCACTCCTAACAGGTGCTTGTTCTACCTCTGGAATTCGTATTTCCCGGTCTTTGAATGAATCTATCACTGCTTCCGTGAACATCTGAATAATTTGGATAAAAATCCATGAAAACCAATTATTCAACTTTCAGTGTATAACATCATGCATTCATAATTTCAATTTATGTTATGTGATAACCAACAAGTTGACTCACTTTTTGTTCTTTCTTTGCACTAGATGGACAGCCTGTAAAGTCATCAAGTTGAAATTCCACATAGTGGTCATCATCTAGATCGGTTGGAACGAGGGGACTATAGAGACGACCATTTGATAATTCAAAACTAATCATTGTAGAAGATGATGAGGAAAGATCATCACATTTCTGTGCCTGTTGTGCAAAACATCGCGCAAAATTAGTGACTATAATTCATTTGAGTTTGATCACCTAACCAACTCCCTTCAAATTAGGCCTCTGATTAAACATGTTTATTCCTCATATTACTATCTATTACAGATTATTGTTCCTGTTTTTATCTGAAGCTATACATTTGAATAAATTACATTATTGAATCTTGAGAGTTGAAACTCATATTGGGGCCTTCTGGTTGCACTAGTAATGGTTACCCACCATGCACATGCAAAAAATAAATAAAATCATGTTCGGTAGAAATATAGAAATGAAAACTTATCTGAACACAAGCTCCCCCTTTTTAAACTTTAACAATTAACTGAAAGATGATCTACAGGCTAGTGACACTCTTAAGTCTCAACCCATTATAGCATTCCCATTCTTAAAGTCTTACCAACCACCACCATCTCACTCAATACATACTGCTGAGAATGTTGGACCAAAATATGCCATGGCATAAATGCCATAACGCGCTTACATCATTAATTTACTATTAATATGGAGAAAGAACAAAATGTAATTGACTACAAAGACATGAAAAAAGATAAATCCATACCTCACAGTCGCGATGTCCATCTTTTGAAGAAATATGTGATGGAACCTGAGAAAGTCAAAACAATAATATTATTCAAGAAATAAAAATCTTAACAAACCAAGAATCACATCATGTCATAACAGCTCAAATCACCACATCTTCAAGGACTATGCAATAATTTTATAGAAGATAATATATCGTATGAACAAAAGGACCAAATTACATTTTATATTTATCACATGAATATTAAATTTTCCCTGCTTCCAGTTCCAGACATAATTGGTATTGCAGGAAGCACCAATCAACATTTAATATTTATCGTGTGAATATTTTCTCAGCAAGCTAATTGCATGATATTCTTAGTTCTGACAGTAAACTAAGAGCAAATAAATACTAACCTCCATCCTACTCATTGGTTTTTTTGAACGGACATGCTTAATGTCATCCACAGTACTGCTTGTTGATGTTTCTGCAATTAACAAAGAAACAATTTTAGAGATTTGCATTAATAGCAAGGTTACCAAATGGAAATCCTCATGGATACCAATTCAGAAGGAATAGTTAAGAGACACGGAGTACTTGAATCATGCCTTTGTTTCGGAATGATGGTTCATTGCCAAAGTCAAATTCATGCACAGATCTCCAAACATCCTGTGTAGAAAAAACATTTAACATTTAAATAACGTTCAAGAATGGAAATTTGCATTTTGACCAAAATGGAACCAAAGAGATGCATGGTGAATTTACCTTACCAAAGTAATCATTCATAATGTCAAAAAATGATTCCCCAAGCTCATCTTCTGGAGGTTGTAAAACATTGTGAAAAAATATGTTTACGGAATCAAAATAATACTGAGGGCGCGAAGAGTTGTGATCTCCCTCAAATTTAATTATGTTTTTGTCTCCCTACAAAGGATAAACAACAATATTATAGATCCAAAAGGTCAGGCATAAGAGAATGAGTAACCCAAATTCCATAAATAACGGACTAAAAGGAGAATAAAAATTTAGTGAGTAAAAGCAAACATTTCAAATTCTTGCAAACATATTTACCATGTAAGCCTCAAGTATACGATCTGAGTGATGAGGACGAATAAAATCATCATCAATGGCATGCCCTAGTAGAGCAGGAACAAAACAAGATTTTGCTACCTGCAATGCAGACAAATAATGAATGAATAGAATGAAGAATATGAAAGTACAAAAAACCAAAAGAAATTCAATATGGTAAAATTTCTCCAATTAGTTTTTTTCTGTAAAGTCTTGCATCTGATTCAGATTTTTTCCCCACTAAAGATCTCTTTTTTCTAGAAAGAAAAAAAATGTTATTACATAAGCAGGGGAAAATACAGGAGAGAAAATTTCTACAAAAAATTTCTACACTTTTGAATGCTCATAAAGTCGTTGTTTTATATGTTTCGGAGGACAAAAATTGTCACTATTTTGGTTGTTTTGCCTCTGTCCTCCTATACTTCATGAATGATCACAAGCACGCAATCTAGAAAGAAGATTGAAAACAATGAATCATCCTAATTCCTACCATTTAATTAAAGTTAAAGAAGTTCACCAGGTCCAAGAAAAGTGCAGTCATCATTGTCAATAATCAAAATGAATCATGATGCTCGTGATAAGCCACAAAGTTTGACAAAACCAGAACCAGCCAAATTGTATCCCTCTACCCTACGTCCCTACCAGAGAAAAGTTCCTCTTGGTTCAGCTTTTAATTCCAAACTTTTAACTAGTTCAAACGTATTTGACTTAAATCATATAGCATTGATTTCTTGACTGGGAAAGTTTCCCTTCACACATGATAATTGACTAACTTAAAAAAAAAACTCAGAACAAATATGTTAGTAATATATTTATGTTGCTGAGTAAAATTGTAATCATATATGACTGACAAACTAATAAGTGTACACTATTTCCAAAAAAAAATAAAGAGAGAACAAAGTTTCCACAGACCACAAGTGTATCCATTTCTCAAATTCAAGCTAAAAAATAAAATGTTTATTAACCAATCTCAGGTACAGATGCTGGATTTGAACTGAAGTTATATCAAACAAATAATGAGGAAAAGCAAAGGAAGAAAGTTCACTAATTATTTTTCTGTCAAATTAATCAATCATTACATACAGACAGGCAAATAAAAGTGATTTTTTCATTAAACAAAAAAAAAACCAAAAGGAAAAATAACCTTAACGGTGTTCAAGTCTGTTATGTCAAATTTTGCTTTCTTCTGGATTGTTTTTCGCATGTATTGAATTGCAAACTTCACCTGTAACAGGAAAAACCAAATATAAATGGAAAAAACATAGGGCAATGACAATCTATTCTCATAAGAGAGAAACAAGGGCCATGAAATCAGATGCTAGCCATGTGTATAAAGTATATAAATATTCATTGAGAGGGCTAAAGATACTCATATGTTGCAAAATACAAACTACAAATATTCACAGACCCCTGTCAAAAATAGCAATCATTCATCATCGTGCTACATTACTCCACAATAAACTATAGCCTAGGTCAACTACTTTTCAAGAAATAGCTTATAAAAAACCATCTTTACAACATCCTTGTCACTCATCACAAAACATGTTTATGAACCTAATAGATGTCTAGAAAAGCTATAAACTCCAGCCTGGATGGATAGGGACCTTCGTTGGTATTAAAATAAACCTCCCCCAATCTAACTTTTGATCATAATATATGGTTGGTAACAAACCATAGACTAAGCCTGAAGGTGATTTTAATAATCTCAACGTAAAGAAGCATTAAAATATGAATGAGATTATGGATTAATAGTTTTGGTTAGATTAATTCTATAAAAAAAGTATTCTCATTTCCATCAAAAAATATAACGCACTCACTGTGAATTTTGGCAGACGGACTCTATATGTATCTACAAGTTCCATCATTAAATCAACCAAATCAGAGAAGGGACTGTCTAAAACCATTCCTGCGATTGAAGGATCCTCAGCTCCATACATAAGGCTGCAAGGAATGACATCATTAATGGCAAGAAGGAAGTGATATACACTGGTAAGACTGAATTTCTAAACAATCAGGGAGTTTATAAATTGACTTCAAAAATTAAGAAACACATGGGTAGCACACTGTTATGAGGAGAATGTGTTTTTGGTAGGAAATGGTCTGAAATATTCAATGCAGAAAGGCGTAAATGCATACATGGAAAGCAGATCATTTCCACACGTCTACAAAATATAGAACTTAAAATAATTTCCAAAGTTCTAACTAATATACATGAATGTACTATGAATGCTTCATTCTCAAGTTAAGGTTGTGCTCTGCACTCTGCATACAACCCATTAAGGTGTGTGGCATATCTATGATTATCTATGAAATACCATACACCTTCTTTTACAAGTTAAGGTCGTGTTTAGCTACCATTTTAAGGGCTGTGATCCCTTCATTATTGTTTAGAATGCTATGATCAATTGATCGTTATTAACAATTACAAAAAATCTTAATGAAGTCTTTCTTCATTTATTCAACTCAAGCCACACTGGCTCTTATTAGAAGAGGATCACAACAATAAGGTCAGGTATGCGATTTCTATTCTTTAACAAACTAATCAACTTATTGATAATTAACTATAAGATCTGGGTAATAATGGACCATATTACAATATCCTGATACAACCCTATGTACCACCCCTGCCTAGGAGACATTTCTTCAGCCTTATTTACAATGTAAGGCCGAATGAAGAAGTGAATCATGACAAATTACCTAGTCACAGCACCCATTGAGCGTCCCCATAAGCCAATCAGAGAGACATTTCCATCTGCCCGCAGATAGTTGACCACTGCCCTCAGATCATCCTTCTGAAAACAGCCAAGAATGTTAAATAATCTTCATAATATAAAAAAATGGAAACAAAGCAAAATAGCAGTAATGCATATGCAAACTCACAAGGAAGTACAAACACAAGAATTTCATTTCTACTGTGATGTAAGAAATTTATTAAAAAGAAATGAGAAGTATCCTGCCTCAGGCACCTGACAAATTTTTTTTTTAGTACTCCAACATACATGTTACCAAAATTAATTTGGACTCGTTGATAATACTTTTGGATTAAATTTGCAAATATGCAAATTTGTTTTCTTCTACCCCTCTTCACTTGATTATCTTCCAGTTTTTTCAACGAGCCTCTAACAGTCCTCTCCTCACATGATCAAACTACCCTGGGTAAGCTTTTGTCAGCTTCTTCTCAATAGGTGCTACTCTAACTTTCAAAAACTCCCATTTTTGTATGTCACTGCACTCATCCACCTCAATCCCTGCTATGTTTTTTTTCTTTTTTGGCTCTTCTTGCCGCTTCAATGTCCAATAGGCAACTTTCACTATAATAAAGCACTGATGATACTTATCCAGTAGAAGTTTTCTTTTGAGTTTGATGGCACTTTGTAATCACAAATTACACATAAAGTGCTTTTTCCATTTCGTCCACCGATCTTCAATCCCATGTTTTACATGGCTAATCTCCCTATTGCTTTGGAAGATGAATCCTAGATACCTAAACCATGCAAATTGTGCCATGATATTATCCCCAATTATATCAATGATAATGATACAACTAAGTATGATAGTATGTTTCAAACAGTTAATGAGCTAGCACTTACTTCATTCCAACCTAGAGTAACATGCTCTCCTCCAGAGATTCCCGATCCCGAGAAATCCAGAGTAAAAACTGTAATATTTGAAGGAAGTAAAATTAGAGCAGCTTCACTGGCATCAACCCTGCAGCCACTGCCATAAACATTGCACAAAACAAGCAAGATAAGTACATTTGATAAAAGTCTTGTTAGTTACTTCTGCAGTTCTCATTTTTTAAGGTAAATCATCCATTATATTTGTTCATATGCACAAAGAAATGTAAGATAATATACTTTTTAGTCAATAAATATTTTAAAAAGCAAAGCTTTGAAATTAGCATTGTTATATTGAAAATGCAGCACTATATCAAACTAATTGCATGTATATTATAAAGATATAATTGAAAAGGAAAAGGCTTTGAAATGGGACTGTGTTAACTTCTAGTTATACGTTTTATAGTAGTAAGATGATAAGAAAGGTGCACATAAACCAACTTTCGAAATTGATCGAAGTGCAAGTTTAAAACGATCAACCACATCTTCTAATAATGAGTAAGACAAATACACATATTATTTACATTAAACCACTATAGTGCTTTTTCTAAATTAAAAAGAATATTTTTAAAACCGAGAGAAAATAAAAAGAAAACACACATTTTCAAAGCAAAGTCTGAAATGTCTAGAAGAAAACTTTATTGTTTGAATAAAACTCTTTGAAGTTTGAAGCATCAACTGCATGCTAACCAAACAAATTAAGAAATGCATATTTGTCCCACAGTCACCTGTTTCCATGGCAATATATTACACATGGCAGAGGCTTTCCTTCAGGACTGACTATAGGCATGTAATGGCTGCATTGAAGAACATCCCCACGGCTGTTTTTTATCTGCAGAATATCAAATATTACATGACACTGATAATTCAGGCCATCAACTCAACTAAATAGAATATAACTTATAATGCTTATGATGAAAACAAAGAATGGCATCAACAAAAACTTTGCAAATGAATTAGAACATCACATGCATACATTTTATATGTTATAACTTAAATAGAAGTACTATGCAAAAAAGGAATCACACTAATGTTTTAAATGTGACTAAGCAATCCTTCCATGCTGGCATCCTAGATAAGAAATCATTCTTGTGACAGTTCTCCAAAAGAGCAATCACATAACTTGGAATTGGAACAAATTATGAAACTGAATTTCTTTCAGAGGGTAAAGGTTATGGCTTCAAAAGTAGAATCCTTTTCTAGCATATGGTTCACAATTTAGTTATTAACTATCAAATAAGATAAAATCAATCATTTACTGCTTCCCTGGATCCAATGCTTTTACCAACAGAATTTTGACTATACCTCCACGTCCTTCCGTTGAAACCATTTCCCTTTTAGCATGAACTCGTGATCCAATAAATCACTTTTTGGATCATATTCAGCTCTGCATGCCAGTAACGGATACAGTCATAACGTAATAGCACAATAGTTTATGTTAAATTTGAAACAAAAATACTTCAATAAAAGTAATGAACCATGCAAATAATAGAACTCGATGTCAGTTCATCTTATGACATAATTGAAGAAAGAGGACATCACGTATGTAGCTATTTTGTGAAGGGCTTATATATCACATAATAGAAATATGTCAAGGCCCTCAGCTTCACCTGGTATCCTCAAAATTAGAAGGATGTTGTGACACTTGAAAAGATTTTTAAGTTTTTAACTTACATGATATCTCCATTGCCCTTCTTACTCTTTTTTTGGCGGGGGGCCTAGTGTTGTCGAGATTCAGATACATGATTTGCAGATCTCATTTTCAGAACACACAAAAAAATAGGAAGTTGTTATAGTAATAGTAGGTATATATTATAAAATAAAAACTATTTTCATATGTTTGTTTGTATGGAAAAGGAAGAAATTTGCAAAACAAGCTTGCCGTGGCCATCAGTGTTTATAGTATAGGTACCATGAAAAGGATTACAGACTTACAGGATACTCACATTACAGAAAAGTAAGACTTTTAAGGTAGCTTAAGAATAGATCTCAAATTTCCAACCAAACAAACAACAAACCAACTTAACAGAATGAGCACACTGCACACCCCACCAAAATATAAAGATAACCTCGTGATTCTCATGGAAATAGACTAATATCTTTCTCAAGCTCTTTCCTTGTGGAAAAAAAGGACAGGGGTGATTACAATTATACTAAAAATCAATAAGAAGCATAAGCAAACACCCAGATGAGAATGTGAACAAAAAGAAAAGAACTTTGACTGAAAAAGTTGATCCAAGCAGAGAGAGAGGAAGAAGAAGAAAAGATGGTGTGTACCTGGGTGGGCGAATAATGAAGTTGACTAGCGGTTCCATATTTAGAAAGGATCAGAGATGGTATGGTTTCGGCTGTTGAAGCAAACTAAGATATAAAACATTTGAATTTTGCAATGAAAAGAACTAGAAGAGAAGAGAAGAAAGAAAAAGGTGTTGAAGGAAGGAGAGAGAGGACTTGGTTATTAGACAACTGTGAGACAAAGAAGAATGTAACAGAAAGAAAGGGACCGGAGGGAGCATGCTTTTGTTTTAGTTTTTGTTGGTCTTTTGTTTACTTCCATTCCAACTGTGCTCCTTCTTTTTCTTTTGTGTTGGAAACAACAAACCAAAAGAAAAACGAAAATAAAAATGATAATAATGAAAACGTTGTTGTTGTTGTTGTTGTTGTTGTTGTTGTTGTTGTTAACCAAAGTCTCGTCGTCACCTTGCTGATGCCAAACTTCCAACTAAATAAGGACAGTATCGAAGCTGGTTTTGCTGGCCGAATGAAGAACTGATCAAAAATAGGTGTCATCCGCCAACAGCACAATGCAAGAATAAAATACTATTGTATTAAATCATTAGTCCTTTGAAGAAAATTAATATTTTTTTACTAGTTTTAAGTATTTTTTTATTTTAATCTATCTTTTTAATTTACTTTCATTAAAAAAAAAATCAGAATGCATGTTAAAGGTTATTTGTTTTAAATTTTTTTATCATCCCTCTCTTATGTGTCTTCTGGATTTGTCCATGCGCTGCGTCTGCATTTTTCTAGTTTTTAGTTGACATGAAAAATGTAAGTTATAAAATGATGGTTTAATTAATTGAGTTGAGAGTTTGAATTTTATGTATTGACACTGTAAAAAATATTAAACCATTAACAAACCAAAAATTAGTTTAAAGAAGACTTTTAGAAAGTTTATTCTATTAAAAAATGTTATACTGATAGTGGCTAGTCCGATGCTAAATCATTTATAAATAGATAATTTATTTGTAATGGTATTAGAAATTTAATTTAATAATGTTTATGAATTTAATTTGGATATGTTTACAGTGCAAACGATTATACACTCACACTACAATAAAGTTATAGTAATGTTATATTTCTATTGAATTGATATATCATTCTTAAAATATATGTCTTCATGTCATGCATTATATATTTTTGGATTGGGTGCGACCATCAGTCCCACTTAAGAGTAGATTGGCATGGACTAGTTGGTTAGAAATTAAAAAAAAATCCAATTTCTTATTTCATGTAACTAATAAAAATTGATAAATTTAATTTAAGAACCTAAAGTATACTAATAACTTTGGTTAAATTTTTGCTTAAAAAACTTTGGTTAAATTTAATTCAAATATAAATTTTATATTAGTATTAGAGGAATTGAATCTATAAAATAAGATAAGAATATTAACAAATTTGTATTTTGATTTTTAAAAAACAATAGAAATATCTATAAAAAAACACATAGTAAAAATCTTAAACCTTACAACTAATAATATTTACATTTTTTAATATGTATATGTGTGCATGCATGTGAGTGAACGATACATATTAATGAGTTGAGCTACATAACCCGCCTCACTACTTTTGTTGGATTAGGCAAGTCAGCTTATCGATCTCAAGGGATTTTATCATCCCTAATTTAATATAAAATATAGTATCTACAAATAATAGTAAAAAACAATTAATATGAGATTGCATATGGGAAACTTAGCAAAAATATAATGGGGGAGGGGTGTTAACCATTGATGGTGACCGTACTCTCCCCCACTTAGTATGCACTAGTATTAGCCATGATGTCACAAATAGTAGTATTAAGAGGAGCCGAAGCCATAGATTTTTGGTCAATATGAAAACAAAATATATGGGCTTAGTTAGTATTACTAGATGTTTGTTTGTGGTGTAGTTTGATTTAATTTTTAAATAAAAAAATCTTTCAAATTAAATATAAAATAAAAATATAGTTTGATTTTGTTTTTGTTTGATTTAAATATAATACTAAATTTGAATAAATCAATCTAATTTTATATGATTTGGTTTAATTTAATTTGATAATTTTTTAAAATTTATTATAATAATTTAAAATTTAAAATTATAATATATAATTGATTTAACAAAATCTAAAAATTGAATCAAATTATAAAAAAATATACAGTTTTTATATTTTTTGTTTTACTGTTTTCGATTTAAGCCATTTTTTAATCGATATGGTGTTTTACAACCCTTTAATAAGTAAAGAAAAGATGATTCTGGATTTAAAGGTTGTAACGTAACAACCTCCGATGCTTTCAGAATATAGCCATTTGTCAAATTATGGTAATTAATTATTGATGTCCATGTTATCTAGGAAGCCGTGACTTTAACATCATGAAAGTAAAAAAAAAAAAAAACATGGCATGTGAGAAATCATAAAAGTGCTAATCATGATTGAGGTTTGGTTTCAATCAACAATCATACCTTTGTTTTTATTTTAATATTTCCTCTTAAATTTTAAATAAAAATTAGTAATATATTGATACAAGACTAATATTAAATTGATAAAGCACTAATAGTACATTCATGGTAAATTTGTTTCATAAAAATCAGTAAAACATTGATAAAAACACTAATATTACATTGAATAGTAGTAATAAATTAATGTCTTAATTATGTTTTCAATTCCTTAAATTAGGAGGGTTTTTTTTTAAGTCTTCCAAATAAATGATTTTATTCTTTTAGTTCCTCAAATTCAAAAAATTTATTTTTAATTTCTTTTTTCAAATAAAAGTTTATACTCTTTTAATCCCTAAAATTTTGATGGAGGATCTAAAATGATAAAATGTAGATCCGGGACTAAAATATAATTAACTTTAAATTTAAAACATTTTACTAGTAATACAAGGGGAGGAAAAAAATAATAACAGTCACTCCTCAGATTGGACTTGTAAGGGAGGGAGGCAGGGAGCAAAAAGGCCTCACCTCAACAAAAAGCTGTCTATGTCTCATTAGTAAGAACTGGGCCAATGCCCAACAATTTTTAAACAATAACACGTACAAAAGAATGGGCATGGCAGAGAAAATTAATACTCATAAAGACCAAAAGCAAAATAGAAACAGAACTTTTTTTTTTTTTCTTATTCGTGGAATCGAACTCAAATAATATAAAATATTTACTAATTACTCAAAAATAGAAACAGAAGTATACATATACCATGCATTTTTTTATTGTTCTTTTTTTAGCCTTTCAAAAAAAGATATACCATGTCCTTCTTCTTCTTTTTTTTATAAGCACAAACACCATTCCTTTTCATTTCACTATATATATGTGTATTCTTTACGTGTTCGTTTATACAAAAAAGCTGTTCTGAATTTCATGTTTAAATTTTATTATTTTTAAATGGCTAGTAAACTTTATACAACATTGCTTTTTTTTTTTTTTCATTTTAAGTAACATTTCTATCTTTAAAAACGAAATATGAACATCAATTTAGAAAGCCAAGGAGGGTTTTCTTTCTGTAAATTGTTCATAATAAACTATCCACGTTTGATCAAACTCCAACAAACCTTTGGAATGCGTGGTAACGTGGTTACTGAAAGCACAAGGACAAAGCAGTTTTATCAGTCTCAATAGTAATTATGAAGAGGCACTTCCCAGCTTTTTCAGAACTTCTTTTCAGCACTTATGAAGAAAATGAGTTTGACTCATCATCAATCGTTAGTACATATTTATCACTACAAATGTTTTAACTTTCAAGCCATACCAAAAAGAGGGATTTCTCCACTACCAATTTGACTTCGCATGAGAAAAGAAAAGATATGGTGGGTTAGAGATCAAAATCAAACAAATTAGTGAGGGTAGGACAAAGTGGAAGTGTTATAGGTGAGAGTGTGAGATAGAATCTCAACCTTGTGGTTGTTAAGGATCCATAGTTGAAAGGGTATTTCAAACACGTAAGGGTATATATTTGAGATAGTGATCCTTATCTAATGCTGGTCCCCATAATCCAAAGCATAAGGTCTTACCCATCACCACCATCATCCAATTATCAATAACTCTTTGGCCAATGCCCAGAGAAAAGCCATGAAAACGTCATTGGAACTTAAGTTTAATAATAAATTTTTACTAATATATTATTTTCAACTAAATCTTTTTTTAGAGATCATAAATATTTTCAAATGAGACAATCTTGCTCAAGTTTGAGAAGAAATATTATTATAAAGACTAAAATTTTCCTTCCAAATATTTAATAGAGTTAAGAATTTTTTTTCAAATTGATTGAAATTTTTTAGAATAACGAATTATAAATATCACTTATTGAATAAAGAGTAAAACCTATAATTAATTTCAGTTAATGGTAAAGGAAAATGCTAGCCGGATATTGGTTAGAAAAATGAAAATAGAAAATTTGCATTAAAAATTATTATTAATAGACTTTTATTATGATTTCTAATACATTCTTAATGTTTGGTAAAAAAAATACATTCTTGACTCCAATAAATAAATAAAAACTTTGCATTATGAATTTCTTAATCAATTGTCTAAGCATACCGGTTAGCAGGACCTAATAATAAATTATGATTTTGCATGAAGTAGTATTTTGCTTATGTGTGTACTAAAATATGAATCCCCAGCAATTAATTTATTCTTGGTCATGTGTTGAGATTCTCTCTGATGTGTAGCATTATATTATATAGTCATTGTGATGGTTAAAAAAAAAAAATTGATTCATGATATTATCCACATTAGAAGGCCAAAGACGAAATTAGGTAATGTTATCTAAGCATAGACACAAACACCACCGCACACACTACACAAAAGTATAAGTTTTAACCACGTGTAAATTTGAAGTGGTCCTAATCTGACTCTGTTGAGTCATGAGTGGTCCTACACCCTTTCAAAATTTAATTAGCTATATGTACCATTACTTCAAATAAAACACATTACTAGCTTTTATAATAAAACACATTACTTCATTCAAAATCAATTTTTAATGTTTGGTCTGATGGTAGAAAATCATGACAAATGCAAAATTATAATGAAAATAACTCAAATAACTATTTGATGGTTCAAGAAATTACAGTGAATATAAATCATTGTTTATCCAGACATATACTTTGCCAACACTAATCTAAACAAACATTACATTTATCATCAAGTTCATGTCAAAAACTTAAAAGTTATGTGATGCAAGGATGATTGTTATACAATGTGAAAGCAAACAATAGATTGTAAATAATTTTAGTAGTTACTCAACTATAGCTTCTAAGTATTATGATTTCTCAAAGAATGAATGCCGACATAATAAGATTTTAATGACTTGGAATCCAGCCTACACTTATGAGAAGGAGAAAATATAACTACTCATGTTAATCAATGTTGTCGAGGAAAGTTTTTTTTTTTCTTTAATAATTTATATTTTACAAAAAAATTAAAAATCATTATAATTAAGTTCTTTGACTTAGACGAGACCCCAGTGTATTCTCACAAATTTTAGTCATTTTGACAAATTATGAGATTAATCATTGATTGGAAGTTTAATCATACTTAAAATTCATAATCTTTTTCTAACAATATATTATGCACAAATCCAATTCAACTCCTCCTCCATAATTAATTTAACTACGTTCATTGAGTATTTTAAAAAATATATATAATGCAAAGAAGATAATGAAAGAAAGACGTGAAACAAACTTTTTTCCGTTAAAGAAAATAACACTAGTCTTGATATGTGCTGGTGTGCATATTTGCTAGCTTTAGAATGCCCCATTCTCTTGAAATGGAAATTTTAAAGGACACAAGATCAAATTGATAACAAAATTGTGTATTAACGTTACCTTTGATGTTTTGTTTTTCTGCAGCATTTAGCAAACAAATAAATCCTATTCCGAGTTGCATGAGACAACGTAAAGAGGGCAGAGAGTACGTGGTTAGATGGTTAATCTAGTTCTTGAAATTCTGATTTCATGTAACTTTAATGTTTTAATGGAATTTTTAAAAGAAAATTCTAAAGCTGTAATCGACAATTTCATTTAAATTTATAAATTTAACCACTTATTGTTTCTCTCTTCTTCTTTTTTCTTTTCTGAATATATGTTAACATGATTACTTAAGTCACGCATTACCTATAAATTTAGATTGAAATGAGTGACAAATAACAAATTTGATTATTTTTAATTTTTTTTTATCAATTTTTTTTATTACAGCGATGGTGAATCACAATTCTAATAACTAATTAAATTACTATTTACCTACATGGTTATGCTTTGTGTGTGTGTTTTTATTTATTTTTCGTTTGTAGTGTAACGCCCATAATTTATTTGTCACTTCCTTGCAATTATTATTTTTTTAAATATTATAATTTTTTTGGGCATCTCAAAATTTTCTTTTTTAAATAGTATTAAGATCAATGACTGATTTATATTTTAAATTAATAAAGTTTTGGCAGGAAAAAAATCTTACTTTTAAAAGTAAACAGACTAAAAAAAAAAAAAAATTTCAATCATCAATGACTGATTTAATATAGGACTGCAAATTTGGGTGAGCCTAGTGCATTTGGACTACACTGATTTGAATCAATATATTTTCAAGTTAAGTTGGATGAGATCAATTTCTATGTGATTTATAAATGTATTAGTCTAACCTTATGTATGTTATGGACTGAATGGGTCATTTTATCAGTCCAATTTTCTATAAAAAAAAATTATTTTAACCATATACTTTTATTTAAAAAAGAAGGTTAAAATTGTAATTTTTGTATTTCTTTAATTCTTGATACTCAATTTTGGATCGTCTTATTTTTTTTCATGATTTAAGTCTCATATTTTAAAAAATCCATATATTTCGTTTCTTTTATCCGATTCAATTAAATTCTAAATCTAACAAATTTATTTAAGCTACAAAAAGACAATTTATTTAATTAAAATACAAAAATACAAGAAATAAATATATGTAACTAAAATTAATGCTTGACAAAATGAATATATATTTCACATTTATAATATAATCAGTGTCCGTTAAAAAAAATGAGATCTAAAACAAAATTTGAGAGAAACTTTTTTTACTTTAAAGAAAAAAAAATTATATATGAAATCTTATAGATAATATGTGTGACCTTTTTTACTTTAAAAAATTAATAATAAATGTTGATAGGTCTAAAATTCAAGTTTTATTTGCTTTATTCTTGAGCCGGCCTTAAATATAATATGATGAAAAAAATACCACCTTATAAAATTCACTTTATTTTGATAATTATTTTTTTCTTGGGTTTATGGATACATGCATTATTTATAATAAGTAATTTTGTTGAGTTTAAAATTACATAGTCAACCATTCATAAATCATGTTAGGAATAATTGTTAGTTATTGCAAAAATTAATAAAATGATCATATATAATTTATTGACAGTGTAATAATTTTTTTTAGGTTAAAATATAATTTTATTTT